>CAHIKZ030000741.1:457500-612500 GCA_903632075.3 Acanthosepion pharaonis
TCCCGAAGGAGATTGTAAAAATCATCTTTTTTTTCCTTCATTTGAACTACATAAGGTTGACGCGTAGCAGCTAACCATCGTCACACGGGTGTTGCACTTCAGATTGAGGGTTAATGCCATTATGCGATCGGATACACCTTTAGTTAAGGAAGGCAGTGAAGCTAGCAAGGTCTGACTTGATGGCAAAGCCAACACCAGACTGGCGTGGCTATTTCTCAGTCTTGCCAGCCCATAAAAACACGTATCTACCTTTTTCTTCCCTAAGCTGAGAATTACCAGCCAGACTTGTTTCACTAATGGCCACTATGTCGATGTTATATTTCTTCAACTCGAGAGAAACAAGAGCTGTTTTATGCTCTGGGGCAGAATCATTGTCCTGGAGAATGCAAACATTCCAGGATCCAAAATGGAAATTTTTCTTATATTTCTTTTGATCTTTCTTGCTGTTTCAACTGCATTATTGGATAACCAGACAGTTGCAGTGGGCTGCCAAGTCTCTGTGTGAGCAAGCAATGTTTAGGGCTTCTTTTATCGCCCTCTCCCCATAATAGGGAAAGCAGTGCAAATCCTAAATAGGGCAGCTTTTTCACCAATGGGGGACACGGACATCACAATTGTTCATAGGTTTGTGAAAGAACGGCCATCATCTATCGGTCTGCCACTGTGTAGAGTTCCAGCTAGAGTCTTCCAGTAAATATCCTTTACCTGACCCCGTCGCCTTCACTCTCTCGCCAGCGGACCTTGCAAGTGAACTGTGTGGATAAGAATGAATCAAGGTAAACCGCCAGAAAAGCCACACAAGTGATTTGATTAAAGTGGTGAAGGCTTGTGCAGAATCATCCACACTTTTCGGAAATATTGTACACTCATCGGTGGAAATAAATGCCACTGACGAAGCAGACAATAGAACTCAGGCTTTTCGATATATATATATATATATATATATATATATATATATATATATAGTTTATGAAAAACTATATATATATATATATATATATATAGTTTATGAAAAACTAGGTAATCCGCATGGGTAAACCTAAGGAGGATAAAATCCAGAGAGCTCAATGTAAATCCAGAGCAAATAATTTAAATAAAAAACAGACCACTTTAAGTTTCCATGTAATAAATTATTTCACCACAGCCCTTTTTAAAAGGACTGCGGATCATCAGACTTTACTTCCAAACTTTGTTTGTTTGTCTGTTTTTATTTAAATTATATATATATATATATATATATATATATATATATATATATATATATATATATACCGGGTGTAACATCAAAATTCAGTAACATCATGCGATAATTGTCCATCCCCTAAATGTTTAATATCAAAAAACCACTAAACTAATTGAGTTTCTTTTCCACAGGTTTTCAGATAAGTCGTTTAGCCATTTTCACACTATTTGTCGTAAGAATTACTAAAAATATCCTTTGAGTTATTCAGTTAGAAAGAGAACAGTTTAAAATCGTTTTGTCTCAGACCCATTATGTCCTCCCAATGGTGAGAGGAAAAATTCAGGCCTTCAGTAATGGTAGCGACATTCATACTCTGGCTACCATCTTCAAAGTCCATTCAAGGACCATCAAGAGAACTGTAAATAAATTTAAAAAGAGGAAATAGTAGAGAAAAACTAGACAGCAAGAGGGATCATCATTTCAATTTAGAGCTAAATACATTCTTATCGTTCAAAATAGAGTCCAATAGTATGATAAAAACCTCGGAGAATTCCAGTAAGATATCTTTAATCATTTCTAAGATACAACGGCTCAAAGCTTATGATGTGCGTTGTGGTGTGATGGATATCGGCTTGGAGTGAGAACTCGGAGAGCTGAGTTCGAATTCCAGTCGAGTTCATTAGATTCGCTTACGCATGAATACCCTTAGGAAAGGTATGAATCCATCTCTGCTTCTCCGCACTGGGTTCTTTAGCCTTGGTTGGCAACCGGTCTACCGCAGAAAGAAAAGGCAACCTACTGTGAGAAAAATCTGCCTCGTCAGTCATACATCGAAAAGATACATGATCACCCAAGCGTGTATATCACGTATGGCACTTACTGACTGATTAATCCAGTGGTTCTCAAATGGTGCGCCTGGGCGAACTGGTGCACCCTGGATGATGTCTAGGTGCGCCCTATTATATTGCGATACCCGTCTCGTTGCGTATTGTCCTCGTCGAAAACTTCAATGATAAGTAAGAAAGCAAAACCAATGTAATGGATGTAAAATGGCAAATGAATCATTGCTTCTTAGTAAATTGAGAAAACATTAAAAAAACAAACACTCTCACTTACAAAATAAATCTACAAATAAGATTTACAACCTTACAAAATAAATCTACAAGTTATTTCAAGAGATTGTACAAACAGCAAACAAAAGCAGCAAATTCTTTTAAAAGTATGATGACTGTTAGTGAGAAAGCTCAAATCGCTTCTCAGAACTGATAGCACAAAATACGAAAGCTCATGCGTTAGGTAAGTCACTTATTTTACCTGCATGCAAAAAAAAAAAAAGAGAAAATGTCATGACGATGCTGGGAAATGAAGCAGCAATAAAAATAAGCAAGATTCCTCTGTCCAACGATACAGTTCACAGGCATATTCTAGAAATATATATTCTAGTAAATCAGTCTCATTTTTGCAAAGAATTAAATGTGACTACAATAGGTGAGGACGTTTTTAACATTCTGAATAACTATCTTGATAAATGGCATTTATCTTGAAAGTAGTGTGTAGACATTAGTATAGATGGGGCCCCTTCCATAGTAGGTTGTATGAAGGGCGTTACGTCTTTTGTAAAAAAACGAAATGAGAATGTTATCGTAACTCACTGCTTTCTTCTGTTTTTATGTGTGTATGCGTATATATTTATTTTTTCTATTCATTTCTATATATTTTATTATCTTTTTTCTTTGCGTTTCTCATTGCCGAATATTTGTTTTCCTATTCTACTCCTCTTAAATTTTATCTATTGAACCGTTTTTTATCTATATATCTTTGCTCATGTAAGTAATATTTTAATAGTCTGTTTGAATTCGTTTACTAACACTTTCAAACTTGAATCTTTGTAGGTGTGTATATGTGTGTATCTTTATTAATGTATGTGTGTATGATCGCTTATATATGCCTCTCATTGTATGTATATGTGTTTAGATTTTTGGGGGTTGTGGACATCTATTTCCTGTTTTGTTCGTGTTTTTACGTGTTTATACATGTAAATATGTCTACGTGTTTGTGTATTATAATCTGATTGTATATACATTGTCTTTTGCAAGATTTCATCCTCCCCTGCCCATGTATCTAAGTTATAACAAAGTTTTACATCCCATTAGATTATCGTTTATACAAACTTAGATTTTGGCCTTTCAATTAAAACAAAATAAATAATAAAATATATGTATGTTTTCCTCAATTTCTTTTTTAAATAATTTTATAATATTGTAAACGTAATACAGATTAGATTTAAATATAGTAAAATTTAATATTAATTAGAATGATTTGTATTTTAGTCTAACCCTAACATTAAAGCCTTAATAATTATAACCAAGGTTTATTGTCAAGTTTTTTGAATTTTCATATACTTGTATTTTGATTGATCATTGCACTTTATGTAATAGCGTTTCCCCTATCGAGGAGTGTTTGGTCGATTTGAACCTTTTAAAACTCTTTATTGTACATTCAACACCATCATTCGATAAGACACCAGAAGTGTTTGAAGCAAAATGGCTATTTTTGCAGGGATTTTAAAAACATATTTATGTTATAATTTTCGAATAAATTTTTATATATATATATATATATATATATATATATATATATATATATATATATATACTCACTTTCTCTCTCTCTCTCTCTCACTGACCCCGACGTGGTATAATGTTTAGCAAGCTTCTCTAGATCAATTACGACTGAGTAGTGCGTTCGATTCTGAATGTCTGCTTCATGCTTTCGGACTTGGATGCCCCAAACCTAATAACCTTTGTTTTGTTTTTTAAGTTCATGCAGTATTCTTGCTTCCGAAAGAAGCCCACTCATATTCTTACATTTCTCTGCCTATCCCTCCTACCTATTAATGCCCCCCTCTTCCCTATTACTTTCTCCCTCCTCCTCTACCTTCTTAACTCTTGTCGTACCCTGCTTAGCGGGAACAAAATTCTGCTTCTATCCTTTAAATAATCTCCCATAATGCAACTCACTTCCCCTTTACAATTCATAAATTCCTTCCTCCCTCTGTTTATGAGTTTCTTTCATTTCACTTTTACATTTGTCACTAGGCTAGAAGCAAGGTAAGTTTATGTACCTCATTTCCCCACCTACACATGTAAACATGCTTCCCACTAGGATTTTTTCTTTTCTTTTTGGAAATTTGAGTGAAGCCTTTTTAACGATCTTTGCCTATGTTTGTGACTGTGTTTTTTGTCCTGCATTGTAATATTTTGTGTTAAGAGTTGTACTTTTTTGGAACTTTTTCTTGTTGATGTCCGAGTCTGGACTTACAATAGCCCCCCAAAATGAGAGAGGCAAAGGCATAACGGGATTACATTAAGGGGAATGAAATATTCATCATCCAGAAGCTCTAAATGCACTGACTATAATGACTTGTTGACGACAGATGTCAAGATTTTAGCCAAGAGCACTAACGCCATGTGGGATATCCTGCTAGCGAGAGGAGGAACCGCTACCAGGGAACGTACTTATGGCTAAAGCACGACGGCTGCAGACTGAGTACATAGGCATCCGCCGAACAAGGATTACCATACATGGGGTACCATTGGGCATTAGTGAAGATCACTTGGAGCTTTATTTGCCTTATACGGGCAGGTTGGGTATGTCGCTCGTGTCAAGATTAGCCAACTTAAATGCGAGGGGTGTTGAGAGATCAGAGTAAGGCTATTGTTCTTCGGTGCAGATGTGTCAGCGATCCAGGAGACACTTTATTTGCGATTTTGATGCTCGTATATTGTCTAGCATATTTAGCATACGGGAACAAGCTGGCCGGATGTGTATCCTTGCTGGTTAAACGCACATTGGGTGTGAAGGCGGACCTTGTCCATGTCGATGCGCTGGGGGGGGGGTTATTGTGGCCGATGTTGCTGTGAACAGTAGTTCATTTCGGATCGTTGCGGTATATGCGCCCAACCATCAAAGGGAGCGTATCTTTTTCCGTCGGTTAGGGCCGTTCCTGGTGGATTCGTTGCGTTTAGTCAATGGACGACTCGGATGCCGTCCTGGACCCCCCAAATAGACAGGGGCGGGGAACTAGCGGTGAATGGAGTCGGGCAATCGTAGCTTGGTTGATCTGATCGGCAAGTTTGGTCTCCGGAGGGGGTGACGTAGACATGGGTTCTTAAGTGACCGTCGATCATCCGGAGGGGAAGATGTAAACGTGGGTAGATGTGGCTGTATACCCGAGTAATGTTAGAATGTTAGTGAGAAGGGTCGATCTAGATTTGCTAGATTGTCCCACGTTTCACTGCCTACGGTATTCGGACTATAGACTTGTCTGTGCCCGGATGGTGTTAGGTGCTAGGTGCTAGGCCTAGAATGATTGGACAAGTGGGACTTCCGGCAACAACTGACTAGTTTAGTGCAACAGGAACTAGTGGGGGCGGTTATTGGGAATAAGTGGTGGGATAGGCTTAAGGATAGCATTCGCTCTTTCATTGCCGAGTATAGCCAACGGCTCGCCCTACATAAGGCTAAAAAGGTGAAGACTCTCAATGATAGTCTGTTCCGGGGAGGCTGGGGGATTCTCTAGAGATAATTTTAGCTAAGAAGGCTCTGGAGCGTGCGGCTAGCGAGCGCTACCAGGGTCATGTAGTTGGGCATAGATTAAACAAGATGTCTAACGAAGCTGTGAACATGGGCGCGGAATTGAGAGATCGGTCAAGTGTTCCGATCGATACCCGGAGGGGCGAATTCTGAGGGTCGACCAAAGACATGTACGAGGCGTTTCGGCGGCATTTCGAGAACCGGCTTACCAAGGAGACTGGACTCTGTGGCAAAGAGTTTCGCACTTATTTGGCTGACTTTCCTTGGCTTGAACTGACTGAAGCAGCTAGCTGCGAGGGTGAAATCACAGAGGGTGTTTACTTGGGATTGAAGAGGGTCGACAGTGGTAAGTCACCGAGACATGACGGCCTGCATTACGAATTGTACTTGAGGCTGTCGCACATATTTGTAACCAATTTGTTATGAGCCATGTCGAGATTCCCAACCTCCCCAGTCAGCTTTTTACCACGACTAGGTCAGTCTTTGATTTTTCTACTCCGTCATTTATTTTTTATCCTCTCCCCTCCATTAACGAGTGAGTGAACTTTTTATTCTGTCTAAAGGCAGAATACAGCGGCCACTTGTTTTTTGTGGGATAGACGGGTTCTACTAACATATTATTTTTAGTTTTAATGTTTTATATTTTAGTTTTGTTTTGGGGTTCATCCTCTCTTTATAAGAAAAAAAAAGAGACCTTTTCGAACTGTTGACATTTTAAATCATGGGTTTTTTGTAGGTTTTCTCTGAATATGAGTTATTTGGGTATATGTAGAATTGAATGGTGATGGAGGAGTGAAAATTGTAATCTGTGGTCGTGAATCTGATTAGCTAGGAGAGTTAATGTTGACCAACCTTACTTCACTTCCTCTTCGGCATTGTGCCAAAATTGTGTATTTCGCAAAATAAATCAACATTCCCCTGGCACGTTCCTTTCTCGTCACAAATTTTTGAAAATCCATTTATCTTTAAATTAACAAATTTACTTTGCATCAAAACTCTATCAGCTAGAAATTGATATATTTAAAAATAAATTATCTTCATCGTTACATAATCAATATTTTAAGAATAAAATGTTTTATTTTTATGGACTTTTATAAAACTTAGAATGAATAATTTTATTTTTTATCATTCCAAAGGAATATAATAAAAAAAATTATTAATAAAAATTCATAATTCCGTATTTAATTCTTGCAATTAATTTATTTATTTTCTTAAATATTGTCGCAAAATAATTGCATCCAATAGTATTTTTTTATATTCTTATTTTAAAATTAATTGAAATAAAGGAAATGTTATAAAAATGGTGGTGGGGAGGATAGATAAAGGCTAGAAGAAAGGACGCTCTTAATTGATTGCATCCACAAATATATGGATTGATAAAGGCTAGATGAAATGATGCTCTTAATTGATTGCATTTACAAATAGGGATTGATAAATATATGGATTGATAAACTCTAGTTGAAATGATGCTCTTCATTGCATTCACAAATATATGGATTGATAAAGGCTAGTTGAAATGATGCACGTAATTGATTGCATTCACAAATATATGGATTGATAAACTCTAGATGAAATGATGCTCTTAATTGCATTCACAAATATATGGATTGATAAATATATGGATTGATAAAGGCTAGTTGAAATGATGCTCGTAATTGATTGCAATCACAAATATATGGATTGATAAATATATGGATTGATAAAGGCTAGATGAAATGAACCTCTTAATTGATTGCATTCACAAATATGGATTGATAAATAAATGGATTGATAAACTCTAGTTGAAATTGATGCTCTTAATTGTATTCACAAATATATGGATTGATAAATATATGGATTGATAAAGTCTAGTTGAAATGATGCTCTTAATAGAATTCCCAAATATATGGATTGATAAACGCTAGTTGAAATGATGCTCTTGATTGCATTCATAAATATATGGATTGATAAATATATGGATTGATAAAGTCTAGTTGAAATGATGCTCTTAATAGAATTCCCAAATATATGGATTGATAAACGCTAGTTGAAATGATGCTCTTGATTGCATTCACAAATATATGGATTGATAAATATATGGATTTATAAACTCTAGTTGAAATGATGCTCTTAATTGCATTCACATATATATTGATTGATAAAGGCTTGTTGAAATGATGCTCTTTATTGATTGCATTCAGAAATATATGGATTGACAAACTCTAGTTGAAATGATGCTCTTAATTGCATTCACATCTATATGGATTTATAAAGGCTATTTGAAATGATGCTCTTAATTGATTGCATTCACAAACTTACTGAATTATTTTGTTTTTGAATATTTGTACAAAAATAATCTAAAACTTGAAATCATTTTAAAATTCTTTCAATAATATTAGCATTAATATTGGCATTTTTCGATTCTTCAATGTCTTTAAGAAGTCTCTTGTCGCGATCAGTAACTGGATGTATTTCAAATCGCACTTATATATAAATACATTTTTACAAATAAATATTCACGGCTGATATTGCATCTTTTTTTTTTAAAAAACACAAAAAAAACCCATAAAATATCTTCAGAGATTTCTCTTTATGACTAAAAATAATTTGCGAACTCCAACGAAATTTAAGAGTACTCGGACTCTGATAATTGTGCAACTGACTCGCCACAAAATATTTCCGTAAAGTTTTCCAAAATTACATAAACATCATATAATTCATTTTTTAATAGATTTGGGGGATGCGTATGCATTTTGGTCATACCTCTATCGAACATATACATTGCATACATAGTCATGCACAGATAAAGCGTTACAGACAGAATCAGCTCTTCTTTCCTAATGTCAAGTGGAGATTTCAATTTACAAGATGAATTTAGACATGTCGATGAGAAGAATATGCGCGTGAACAGACAATCCGTTCGGCCCGATTTGGTTGGCTGTGCACCCGTCATTCAGATAGATATTTATAGACCCGAGCAAGGTCGTTTATTTTCGTTATCTTACAATCTTTCATATTTATGAATCTTTTGCTTTTTAAACGTAATATACACGATTCATTTTTGTTGCATTTTCATAATGAAAAACTTCAATTTATGTAAAAAACAAATAAAACTCATAATTACACGTATTTTCAGTAAAAATAACAAGTATAAAAAAACGGAAGATGGCAAATATTGTAAAAAAATAAAAAAATAAAATAAAAACATAAAAATTAAGTGTGGTGAATCGACTCGATCTGTTAAATATTTCTTATCCTTTCCATTTTTTAAAATCTATTGTATTAAAAATTAAAAAAAAAAATACTCGTAACATTCGTTTATTACAAATTTGTTTTGACTTAAAAAATAAATGAAAAAGAAATCTTTCATATTAAGTCAGAATTTTAGAAAAGGATAATGTTTTATGGCGTTTAACGTCCTCCGCTTCTTCTAAAATGCCTCTTGGTTTTCAAAATTTATTTTTGATGACACCAACAAAAGGATTTTCTTCCATTCAACGGAAGTTCTAGTAGCAGCAGTAAAATCATTAAGTCAGTGAAAGATGAAATCTTTCCTAACTTCGCGCAACATATTCCCAAAAGCAAACATTGAATTGGGAACAAAATATGTCGAATAAATTGCAATAATTCTCTCAGAATTTGTCAAAATTACTTTTTCAAAAGGCATGCAGTGGAGGCTCCGTTATCGACCCAAAAGAAATGTCCACAAAATTCTAATTGCTGTTAATTGAAGTTCAGTTTCCTCTAGCATAGAACAAACACCCTGAAAGACTTTTACAAATGTCTGCACAAGATATATGAAAATGCTCAATATTTTCGATTCACCTATATTTGCGAAAAGACTTCATCATGAACATACATAAAGGCAAACAACGTTTTTATTTGACTGAAGCACGTTTAGAAGATATTAATATATCTAGAACCAATGTTCCCGGAATATAAGCATGTAGCCGAGAAAAATAAAAAATACTCGTTTTTTTTTCATGTGGATATTTAGTAATCTTACTAAAAAGGAAGATTAAACTTTTATACCATTGCAGCTTTTAATATTTTTAGATACGTCCACACATCTCTCTAATTGATTCTGTCAAAAATGCCAAATAAATAAGAAGCATAATACATAATTGTTAAGTTAACTTTTTTCCTGTGTTAACATTCTAACGCACCTTAAGGAGGTAACGCTTGTCCAAAAACAAAGGTTATGTACGGTTTCAATACTGAATGGGGATATTCTGTTGAATTTTACCATTGCCACCCTCTTACTTTGCTTGTAAAGGTTCACACAGTCACCTATTCAATGGAATTCGTTTGTAGTCAGAGATTCTCTTCATTATCTTGGAAACAATATTCACAAACAGTTTTACATTACGGCGATGGAGAGAAACAACCCATCCAAGATATTTTCTACAAGTCAAACTTAAAAGCCGCCATAATTATAGAAGTTTCTGATTGAAACTAAAATAGGACAGAAGTCCGAACACACACTTCCTCATATAGAAGAGATTACAAACAATTACTAACCAAGTTTATTTTTTTTTAAAAGTGGCCACACATCAGACAGTAGGGAGAAGTGTGGAGAACAAAAAATAAAAATAACAAAGACGAAGGAGATTACATCTAATTAAACTAAATGTTAACAAAACCTGTATCTACTAAGCTAGACCGATAAGTATTTCGAATTAGCACAAAATCCCATACCAGATACTCTAGACGTCACTTCAAGTTAGCTACACAATGGTGCAATATTCACCGACGAAAACAACTCTTTCCATTTGATTTAAATTTAAAATCGGTGAACTGATGGAAGAAAGACAAATCGTTGCGAACATCGTTTTTATTTGCGTCACCCATATCGCCATTCAAGTAAAGGCTAATAAACAGTGTCTTGGCGAGCGATAAACCCACGTTTCCGCAGACAGAATTAACTTCCAAAGTAATAAAAAAATAACTATCCGTGCAGTGAAATTACGCGTGGACAAAGGATTCCGCCATATCACTGCAGCGAACACATTCTAGAGAAACCCGCTTTCAAACAGGTTTACTGGCACAGAACAAATAACCAGCCAAGATGTCTAGTCATGATTGTTGCATTTCAGCCTAGGAGCCCAATGACATAGGGAACAATTTTATCCTCTCTTCAGGTCAAGAACATCAACCAAAGTCTTATGCAAGACTGTTTATGCCTCACTTAGTAAAATTAGATATTTTTCTCAAGAAAAAAAAAATTAGAAGTACACTCACGGAGCCTTAACGTAACAGATCAGACAACGTAACGTAGAGATCCTAGGGTCTCAAATGGATTCAAACAGGATTCATTCTTACTCGGCTAGTTTGGTACACAGGAGTGGAATTACTGAAAATAGGTAAAGGTGCAGATGTGAAAAGAGCACACATATGCTCTCCTGTTTAAGAAAAGATTTCTTCGTAACTACAGATTAACTATGACCTTCTCCAATATCTTCAAATAATACTTCTCTGGCTGGAGTTCGGGACTGATCAGCCGTCGAAAATTTTGCATGGCTAATCAATGCAACTAAAAGGCCGCAAGAGTGGACAAGCTCTGAACGCAAAGCATCAAACTTATCGGTTAATTTTGGTCGCTGCTACCGCTTCGTACAACCAATTATTTTTAGGACAATCTAAATCTGGTATTGTGCGTTACAGGCGTGGATATATTGTAGACAGAGGGTGCTATACCAAGGTAGCGGTACTAGGCAACGTCATTCACCCTCAACTTGCCCAGAAAGAATTCCAGGGCAAAAACTTAGAGCGGCAACTTTTTTGAATAGAGATATTAATTTCTGTTCTTACAGAAATTGTGGCACAAGACCGAAGGGGGAAATGGAGGGGGTGGTCTTCATTAGTTATCCTAATCCTAGTTAATCCGACTCACGACCTATTTATTCATAACAATTTACTCGTTCACCACAAGAACTCATCCATAACCTCTCAATCCTGCATATACCGCAAATTCACAGTGGACCTACCAAAAAAAAAACAAACAAACATGACATCTGGTGAAAGTTTAAAATATATAAAAATTTTCAGGAAATGATGGGGGAGGGGGGATGAACTCAGAAAACAAGTAATGTAACACAAAGATAAAACAAAACAAAACAATGTTAGTAGGAAGCGTCCACCCCTCAAAATAATAAGAGTGGCCGCTGTATTTTGTCGATAGAGAGAATCAAGAAGCACACTCATTAATGGAATGGAAAGGATAAAAATAAACGCGGGAATGGGAAAATCAAAAGCTGGCCCAGTCAAAATGAAATATGGGGGATCAAAACAAAGTGGAGAGGGTTGGGGAACTCTACATGGGGCAAAACAAAAGAGAATGCCGGGAACAACACTTATTCACATTAACAAGGAAAACGAAACATTGCCTAACTTAACCAGGAGATGGTTCACAGGAAACCCCCAGTTGCATTAAGTGAACTTAGAAGAGAAAATCAAGGCTAGCCCCGTCCGCAGGAACCAGGCTCGCTTCAGTCAGCCAACTTTCGTTGAAATCTGTCGAAATCAGACTCTTTCTATCAGATTTAATTTTTACCCTAAGCTGGTGCTTAAAGAAAACAACCAGATCCAGAAACAACCACATACAAAAAACCGTTCATTTCGCAAGATTCCCTACTTTCACGACGTCCACACCACCATTCTGGTAACGTGAAAAACACCATAACTTTTACTCCAGATCACATACGCGAGATCAGTGGACACGAGCTGCTCGGAAGCGATACGAGCCATCAGCTCGCTGACATAATCCCAGAAGGGGCGCACATGAGGACAATGGTAGAAGGCATGTGAAGCTATTTCCTCTAAGCCAAGGTCACACCGATGACAGTCTGGCAAATCTGTCTCGCACTAGCTGAAGAATACGTTATTGAGATGTAGCACGTTCCGAGTCAATCGCCAGCTAAGAGAAAACTCAGTTGCTGAGATAATGCGCTGCTGGCGCCCAAGACCACAAGAAGAGCTACTCTGATGACAAGCCGAGTCGTTCATACAGAGGATCCTTCGCGACCCCATCCACTAATTTATAATACAATAGTCTCCGAGGCCGAGAAATGTCGCTGGATAGAAGAATGGCCCTCAAAGCCAACCAACACTCGCTGAGGAAACTCGACAACCCTCCGCGACAGCGCTTACCCCAATAAATGGGAGGAGTTTTGGTAAGGCTGGGGAAGGCGTCCCTAACACCTCGGGCCCAAATTGAGCCCTCCATCAAAACGCGGCGTAGGAAAGCCAACCTTGAGGCATGGCGATGACAGCGTGGCAATCCCAGTCCACCGTGACACGGACGCTGGTAAGAGGCTTCTTTACGGACTCAATGTTTGCGATCACCCCACAAGAGGGTGACAACAAACGCTCGATCGCCTCCATATGGGTCGTGCAAAGAGGAAGTACAGCCAAGCGGCAAAGGATGAGGAGCAAGACGTAAGTGGTACAAAGCTAGGCCTACCCTTTAAGGACAACCTCCTTCGGAGCCAAGTCTGGACAGACGCTCCGACCTTTCCCTGATTTTTTACCAATTCTTCTTCAACTGGGGTCCAAGGCCCGAACCACACTGTAAGAATGCGGACGGGTTCTTCAGTCCAACCAAAGAGCCCAGGAAGCGCGACCCACCACAAGCCGTACCACGTTAATGTTGAGACGGCACGGCACGAAAATGGGTACGTCATCGGCGTACGCAGAAACCCTAGCTCGAGCTCTACCAGGGAAAACAGCGATTCCGCGTAGGTTCGGACTGTACGCCTTGGCGAAGGAAAGGCTCCAATGCTAAAGCATAAAGTAAGGGTGAAAGCGGACAACCCTGTCAGACCGACTGAGACAGCGCAAAAGTGCTCGACCGCTTCCCGTTCACCTGTAGCACAGCACTGGGGGGGGGGGCGATACAGGAGGCTGATCTACTTGCAGAAGTCGGGTTCGAATCCGGCGGTCTGTAGGACCGCAACTGGGTACTGATGGTCTACCCTGTCAAATACCTTGGACTGATCCAAATTGATCAGCGCTGCTCGCTCGTCTATGATCGTGCGGATCAGATGCAGGTTGCTTTGAATTATTTGTCCCCTCACAACACAAGTTTCCTCAAAACTGACTGCAACCTCCCCGTCAGGATCTTGGCCAAAATCTTTAACTCTGTGTTTAGAAGAGTTATGGGCCTGTAATCATCTAAATCCCGCCCAACATCCTTGCTCCTTTTTCAACAGGGAAAATCCGGTTGGGCGTGGAACCCTGCTGGAATCAGTTGTTGAACACCACTGTCAAAATCGGGACAAAGACGTGCGACAGCCTCAAGTACATTTCGTAGGGCAGACCAAGTCCCGGAGACTTGACTCTGTCTACCTTCTTCAATGCCAAGTAAACTTCGCCCTCTGTGATCTCACCCTTGCAACTAGCTGCTTCAGTCGGCGAAAGCCGAGGAAAGTCAGCCAAATCGCTACGAAACTCGTCGCCACTGAGAGCAGGCTCCTTGGTAAAATGGCTCTCGAAATGCCTCGCACATGTCTTTGGTCAACCTCAGAGTACGCCTCTCGGGAGTAATGACCACACTAATGTATCGATCGGAACCTCGACGGATCTCTTCTTTGCCCATGTACACAGCTTCGTTAGAAATCTTGTTTAACCTATGTCGAAGTCCCTGACACTCCTCACGCTTCAGGACCTGCCAAGCTACGGCTATCTCTAGGGAATATTTTATAATAGTTTATATTTTCTCATATTTTTAATTCCTCCAGGAGTATGGACTTTTAATTTTTTTCCTATTTAAGATGTTCTAAATTAGTCACATATTGACAAGATCAATGCTGGTGTTAGATATTCTTTTATATTATAGGTATATCCATTAGGTCACGTAAAAAAGCGGCATATCACGATTAAAAATGATTCATAAATCAACGAAAACAAAGTTTTGTTAAAATTATGTTTATGTTGTTTTGAAGAGGAAAGACCAAAGTATTTTTTAAATATTTTTTGAAATTTTTTACTCCTTTCTAGCACGTAGAAAATTTTGCATAAAAATTATGTTTTTTTTTACGACAGCGCGAAAAACTAAAAAAAGGTTTGTTTTATTTTGCGCTTTTCCCGAGGAAAACACACGTTAATTAGGAAATTCTTGCAAAAATCAAATAATTGTTGGATTTTAATGAAATTTTCAAGACTTATTAAAAAATGAATGAAATTATTTTTGAAATTTTTTTTTCAGAAAATCTTGTTAAAAAGAGATTTTTTTAACATACACTTACATATTTTCATGAAATTTCAAGAAATTAAATCTGAGCTCGCGGGATTTTTTTATTAGTTATAAACAGAAATCTTTGTAGAAAGTAAATCACCAGTTTTTTATTATTTACTATTTTATAGAAAATCAGATTTGAATTGTAAAAAACAAAAAAAATGTAAAAAAGTATGACATTTAATTAATTAGAAAAGCTTCCACCTGTTTTTGTAGATACGTTATACTAAGGACATTATTTTGTGAAGAAATAAATTTTTTCGATGAATAATGCAAGAAATTATGCTAACAGAATCCGACAACTTATACTTTAAAGGATATAACATCTATAACTAAAGCCTTCTAGATCAGCTATAAATAATAGACCAACTGGTGATACTCCAATACTGGTAAAAGGTGCCACATCCCATGAGATACTACACTTGAAAAAATTTACAAGCCATAGCTATTAAAACTATACTTCATTGGTCAATAATTACTCACTTTTATCTTATTAGTCGGAGACTTTAATGGCCATAGTAAACATCGAGGTTGCATAAACTCCAGCCGAATTGGCTATATCATTGAAAATCCAATACAAACTTATGATTGGATTGGATGATTGGATTTCCAATGGAGTCTATGAAGATCACTGTGTGTGTGACCACCATCCTATTTTCATCGACTCCAATAACCCTATACCAGTGAAGAGAATCCTAAATGTCAAATCCATGAGGCAAACTAGCAGGTATTCACAGACATGTCAATCCTTAATTACCAATAAAATACTCAAAGAACCAAACCAACTCTGACCTGTTTCACAATTTTAGTAGTCAAAATAGCAGGACAAACAATCTCTAAATTTTCCACTACAACCAACAAAAATTAACCTCAAAGGCAAAACACATCAACAAAACCAGTAAGAATCATGGAAAAATAAGTAGCAAAAGTTGACATTAGTACTCCAGGGAATAAAGGTGATATGGTGAGAAAAATAAATGGAAAACCAACAAATAGTAATAAGTATCTGAATAAACGAAATGGAGAAAAGTGCACAGAAATAATAGATGCTAGCAGAATAATAGCAAAAGATAAATAACTCATCAACAGAAATTTATTCCACTATATTCCAAAAGTTTAAATCCAAGGCTGAAAAACAAAACCTAAATAATACTACTGATAAAGAAAATTACAATATACTATCTAGAATTAAAGAATTGAAAGAGTTCATTAATAAGTGCCACACTGCTACTGGATCAGATGATGTACATTATCAATTTTTGAAACCCCTACCAGAGAAATCCCTTTTAGTATTGTAGGAAATATTTAATATCATATAGCATACTGGGAACTTCCCAAAGAGTGACAGGAAGCTGTAATTGTCCCCATTCCTAAACTGATTCCAATTGTTCAACAAATCAAATACTTAGGAATTATTTTTGATAAGTTAAACTTTATTAGTCATATCAAAGATGGATTGGGGAGCAGACTGCATGGTAAAGCTTCAGTTATATAGAGTTCTTATTAGGTTGAAACTACACTATGGATGTATAATCTATAGTTCTGCACAGGTATCTTATCTAAAGAAGCGCTTAGCTATCCAAAACCAAGGACTGTGCCTGAATGCTTATTGTACCTCCCCTATACATAGTCTGTATGTAGAAGTTAACGGACTTCCCCAGTGTCTTAGATAAAACAAAAATATCTCTCTGCAATACGCAATTAAACTCTAAAATAACCCCAATCAATGGAAAAATATTTGATCAAAACTCTCACTTTTAAAGACGGAAGCCATCTACAATTCCCTTTTTTGGCCTCTGTAATAAAGTCATAGTACAAATAAACCAAAACCTTGACAATATACCACTATTCAAATATACAACTATTCAAATATACCACCCTGGATGACTACTGAACCTGAAATAGATTTTGAAAATTTAAAAAAAAAAATCAACACATGAAAGTGAACACCAAAATTAATTTGAAGAATTAAGCGACAAATAATTTTCTTATAGAGCATTTTATACAAATGGATGCAAAATTTAAAATAAAACAGGAGCTGCTGCCACGGGTGGTTGTAACAAAAAAGTAAATGAGAATTTCTGGTGATACTTCTGTTTTCACAGAGGAACTGTAAGCCAGGAGGATGACTTTTGATCTTATAAGGAACTTAGTAGAGCAGCAGTAAATGATATTTACAAACTCTCTAACCTCTTTGCTTGCTCTACTCTCCCTACAAAACAGTTAACCTCCCTTACATTCTAGAGATGCTGGAGATTTATAACAACCTCTGGTGAAATTCCCAAAATCCGTTTTTTTTATCATGGATAACATATACAGAATTTAAAAAAAAGAAGAAAATTAACGACTTTATAAAAAGCAAATGGCAAGAAATATGGGACACATTCACAGAAAACAAACTTTACGAAAACCAACCAGGCATCAGGCATGAAAACACCAAGTTACTAAAAGGGGCAAAGATGGGATACTGATGATTAAAGTTCGTATTAGACATGCACGAATAACTCATGTACACTTGCTAAGATCTGAAGTCATACCTCGATGCATTTATTGCAATCATAGATTGACGGATAAGCACATTCTAGTGAGTGTAAAATCTACCAGCTTAAACGTAGTAAATATTACAATATCACAACTTAAAGATTTTGCCCTTTGCTTTTTATTTTGCCCTGATTTAAACGGTTCACATTAGTATATAAAGCTATTTATTTAAAATGAATTGTAGCTACTGAGCCCTTCCAACTACTGGAAAAAGGAAGAAAAAAGAATATATATATGCATATAGGTAATATACGTATTCACCTTGTTGGCGTAACATGACCAATCAGGGTTGACACTCCGTTAAGCAAAATCTAACCAACTATATAAATATGAATTTAGGTAGCTCGATGTTGTCTAATGGCTAGCAAGCTTGACTTGCTAGATCAATTATAACTGAATAGTGAGTTTGATCCTCACTGGTTGCCAGATATTTTCGGCCTCGTACTACGCTTAGAAAATCCCCATATGAATTCATTTAAATGAATTATTTAAATAGAAATTCATTGGAATGATTGCATGAATTCAGAGCTTTGAAGCATTGAAACATAGGCGCACGAATAAAGATGCATAGTTTAGATCATTTGACAATCTCGTTCTGTTACCGTGGGGTTATTCTCACTCGGTCGATCACCACTGTGGACTGGGTTCAAAGAAATAGAAGCTGAGGAAAAAATCAAAATAAATCTCATTTTGTTTGAGCGTTCAAGCGTGAATAGTCCATAAACAGGCAAATGTAATAACAGAACGACGAAAAAAACAAAAATATATATATATATATATATATATATATATATATATATATATATATAGAGAGAGAGAGAGAGAGAAAGAGAGAGAGAGAGAGAGAGAGAGAGAGAGAGAGAGAGAGGCACTTTATTTTTAGGAAAGTATTTTCCTCGATTCCAATAACTTTACACAGCGTTTCTAGTAAAGGTTATCTATCAGAAAAAAACATACAAAACAAACAAAACATTATCTATAAAAAAAAAAAAACCATAAAAAAACAAAAAAAAAACAAACAATTTTACTTTTATTAAATCCTTGAGGAATTTGTGGATTTCTTTAATTTGTTAGAGCCTTTGATCAGACAAAGAATATATGTTGAAAAATAAATCTGGAGAATACACAGCATGTACAACACCCGGATTATTTTATAAGAAAACGAAGGTCATCGTCATGTAGCTAAAATTCTTCCGTGCCGGAAAATGTCTTTCTTGTTCTAATGCGACATTCAGATAAGCTAATTACTGACAAAATTTATACAGTAACTGTTTTTAATGTTATGCAATTTAAATTAAAACTTCCCTTTGAATCCTATCAAACGTTGAATAAAACATTTTTTATCATTAAATTCTTATACTTTTCTGGTGAGCACCTGAGTTCAGCACTTAGGTCAAAGTAGACATATCTGTGTCTGTAAAAATAAAATGGCTGAGAGGAAATGTTGGAGAGAACGGTTGATTCTACTGGTCTTATTAGTTTTAGATGTGAAAACTAGGAAATTGTCTATTCCTCTTTCAGTAACTTCCTATGACAAGAATAGGTTTGATATATATATATATATATATATATATATATATATATATATATATATATATATATATATATATATAATTATTTATTTAAAAATATGATTCCAACTCGCGACATAAGAGATCTCATGTTTCAAAACAAGAGCCGGAAACTTCAATATAATTATTTGAATTAAATTGAGTTAAAGTAAGCTCTGTTCCATCTTCAAGCGTAATTTTTTGAATAACTTATTTCTGAAATTTATGTGTTTTAATAATTGAAATCATATATATATATATATATATATATATATATATATATATATATATATATATATATATATATATATATATATAACAGACCACGTTAAGGCTCCATTTATTTCACCAGAGAATTTTATTTTTCTCTGGATCTTCAGACTTCACTTTCAAAGGTGAAACGAAAAATGAATTTAAAATTTACACTTTTGACAGGCAGTATTAAGCATATATAAGTTGAATTAGAGGGTGATGAGGAATGGTGTAAGAGACATGGTCGAGTTTAGAGAGGGAAGGGAGAGTTTGAAATTTATCTTTATATTTCTTTTTATTACAATATTTAATATTGAGGAAGGAGGGGGTAAAGATCAGACATTGAACTATTTTATCAGTCAACTTAACGGAAATTCAATTTTTATCCAAGTTACATAATTTTTACAACATGGAAGAATTTTTAAATCACCATTTGTGACTTTGCGCATGACTGGAATTGTTAACGGTTTAAACACAAAAGCAAAACTTTATTTCGAAGAAACACGCTTATTTGTCTTAGCCACCATTAACCCTGAAGATTATATTGGAATATATCGTAAGTACTCGGAAAAATAAAAATGAATAAATATAACCATGGTACCTTTCTTGATCTCTTTAATCATGAATCAACAAAACGTATACATGATTTTAAAATATTATTGAAAATAAACAAGCACAATATGTCTAAATTGTTTAATCAGATATGCCAATATATGCGAAATTTAAATTACATGATCCAGCATCTTACCAGAAACCAACATATAAAAATATAAATGCAAACTTGTGAAAAGTCAAATTGAATTAACTAATGCCAATTTAAACACCCTTAAAAATAATAAAAAGACATCTACAATAAACTCAGACAAATACTCCTGATTAAATAAAACAAATTATACATAGACTTACAGAAATCACGAATAAATCAGAATGTCAACACCGGTTAAAAATAAAAAAAAATAAAAAAAATAAATGAACTATATAAATGATCTATTTATCTTCTGAACAAAATGGATAAATTCATCAATATTTCCAATCATGAATTAACTAACCATCAAAAGGAATTACTCAGCCTCAGACCCAAATGCCATCTATACTCCAAATAGGTTAAATTAAAAACTGAAATCGGGATGACGTATCAAAGTATAAAAAACTTGAACATTTATAAATCTACCATTCGGCCGTGCATTGAATATTGTTGCCATATCTGGTCTGGTGCACCTACTATATATCTCGAGATTCTTGACAAAATTGAAAAAAAGGGTCTGTAATGTAATCGATGCTGACTTGGCATCTCGTGACGTGTCCAGTCATTTCTACAAATATTTTAATGACATTTGTACTGACCTTAGTGCCTCGACTGCATGAATTTAAACGATTGAAACAAGGTCGCGCCGTTTAAAATTTAAAAGAGTGAAACAAGGTATCACTGTTTTACTGTTGAAATAGCAAGATGCAACTGTCAGTTCTATTCTAATAATTTATGTTCTCCCCTGTGGAACACCCAATTTATTTCTTGCTTCACTGTCACCTACAATCTTTAAAAATTTAAATACAACGTCAATCGCTATCTTCATGTTCCTTTATTGTCCTCCGTCTCACTAATGATTTCTCATTCCCTTTCACTCCTTGTATACCCACTGGTTTTATCGCTTTAATTAGGGTGAAATGCATTTTAACTCTTTTAGCGTTTTTGTTGGTATGTAAATGAAAACGTTAGAAGAGTCTTTTTTTTAACGTCAGTTGGTTGAAATGGTGAAATTGGTGTTTTTGATAGTTGTCTCATGGTTTTTAAACTGAAGGTGGAATTACATCGTACTGTACACCGATATAATTTCCTATTTTGCATTTGTTGCAAAAAAGTAAATATATTACATTTGAACTGTCACAAGTCATAGGAAGCTTAAAATACTCTTGATGATGTTTACAAACTTAGCGTATTATGGGGTCAAATTTTATGTACAGTAAATCGTTTCATAAAATATGAGGGTCTGTGAATGTTGTAATTAAAATCGAAAACAATGGGAATTCTAGAATTTTTCTTTGTTTCGTAGTTTGGAAAAGTATCTATTGATTTTTTAATCGTTTTGAGATGATAATTTCTATAGAGAAAGTGATTGACTAGTTGTCTTAAGTGTCTTTGTAATCCCCAGTATCAGAACAGATATATTTTATGCATAAACATAGATTATTGTATTTTAAGTTTGTTAAGGTGATATCTGTTAAAATGACCATCTGTAGGTTTAGCGCGTGGAGATATGGTTCAGACATGCCAGTACATCCAGAAAGTGAATGGAAGTGATTGAATATTCCATTGCGAATTTGGTGGTACTGTGAAATTTGTTAATGTTGTCTGAAGTCATGTCCTCGCAATGTGTTTATATGAAGATATCACCTATGTATCTGTAGTTCTAGATGGTAACTATGTAAAATATTCCGTTGCAGGGCATCCATCAAAATATTCGCATAACTGGGGGCCATTTTTGTGCGCATCGATGTTCTACTGATCTGATGGTGGCCGCTGAGCTTAAAATGGTAAGTATTGTCGTAAACCAATTAGAAGTATACACTACTATTTCTCTAGTAGTTTCGTCTTGAAGGTTAGGATTGCTGGTGTTTACCAGGGCGCCCACGTTGCAACCCGATGTAACATAAGGTTGAGGTTTAAAGTGGGTTTAACGGCCAAATCATGCAAAATGTTTAGTCCTATCGGAACTTCCCTTTTGGTCACGCCTCAGACACTGGGTAATAAGCCCAGCCTCCCATATATATATATATATATATATATATATATATATATATATATATATATATATAAATGCTTTGTGGACAACTTTACATGTAATGTTTTGTGTATCTTTTTAACAGTAGAAGTGAATCATTTGCGTTAGTGTAGGTTAAATTATTAACGTATTTATATATATATACAGGTGTATGTGTTAGCTCTAGTGTATTTGTGAGACAAGTTCAGTGTGTATTTATTCTAGTTGTAAACCTTATGAACGAAGGCGAGAAAAAGCCAGACACGTTACTGTTGCATGAGTGCGAATGTATATTTCACAAGTTTATGTTGTCTTCACAGTGTCTATTATTTTTAGTTGCAGTCTGTATGAAAGACGTTATGTTGCCACATTTTATGTATAATAAACCAGTTAGCGGAATGTCATCGCTAAACGTAATTTTTGTTAATGTTGAATATTCGAAATGAATAAGCGAAAGTTGTGAATTACTCATATTTATAATAACTAGGTAGGCTTCAGATGGATCTAAAATTTAGATATTTAATCGCAAGAATATTGACTAATATATATTTTTAAATATTCCTTTTAAGAGAGAAAAATATTTTTGAATATTTTCTGAAGGTGATCCTCTAAAATTTCATTTTAAGATATTTTACTACCGGTGCCAATTCAAACAATACCGTCTCGTTTGACGTCGCTGGTTAGTTAATGCAAAGATTCAAATATTTGAAGCAGGAAAAATACAAAAATTGAGTTACCATGCGTGTGATGAATTTTCAGTACTTAAATCTATGAGCATTTTTTACAATTCTGATACGTTTTTGTAGGGGAAATAAATATTCCTACACAATTAAATTTTTTAATTAACATAGTTATAAACAAAAACTAAAAACCATACAATATATCTACACCTTTGCATAATGCTGCAATATGCAAAAAACAATTGGGAAACTTTGTTATAAATGAAATTATGCGTTATTTATAAAATTTCGAGGCGAAAAAAGTATTCATAAAAAATATGTCTTTAATATCAAAAGGCTTAAATTACCTTTATTTACATAATTCTTTGTAAGATTTTGTTAGATTCTTCCAATTACCGGAACAATCTAGAACATTCCCCAATTCATTTCTTATGTAAGGTTATCTCCGCTCACAAGTCATACACAATAATTATCATCATGAAGAAAAGCAAAGAACTTGCAGATACTCTGAATATACCATTTACTACTATTAGTTCTGTTTTTGCTAAGTGTAAAATGATGAAAACTCCTGAGAACAAGTCGGATCTGTTATACCAGGCAAGATTTCTCCTAAACCAATAAGAAGAATTCAGTGCAAAATTCAAGAAAATCCAATGACTACTCGAAGCGAAATACAAGAAGAATTAAAAGTATCAGGTATTGTTGTTACGAAGCGAACAATAAGCAATGGCCTTCACAGAAGTCAACTAAGATCGCATTCTCAAAAAAAAAAAAAAAAAACTTCACTTCTATTGAAGAAACATAGGATGCCTGGTTAAAATTTGTTCATGAGCATAAGAATAAACCTGAATCATTCTGGGAAAGTGTTTTATGGACAGATGAAACAAAAATGGAACTGTTTGGGCGCAATTAAGGGTTCACGTTTGTAGAAAAGACGGCACAAGCCTTTGCACCGAAGAACACACTCCCAACGGTGAAATTTGGTGGTGGCAATATCATGGTTTGGGAATGTTCTTCTGCTAATAATACGAGTAATTTAGAGATAATAGATGGTAGAATGAATTCAAAAATATACCAAGATGTTGGTTGGGGGATCTTTCTCCATGACTGATTTTCGATCTGGACGGTTCATTATGGCATTGGGTCGCTATGAATGGCTGTTCTTTAGTCCGTCTGGGATACTTTTTTAAGCATATTTATATGACACATATGGGTTTTCTTTCTATACTTCGGCATGTTCACTAAGTAATTGACGTAACTGAATTTCTTCACTATTGTATACGGGTCTTGATATCTGGCTCTAAACAGCTGCCGTTTAAATGTAATAAAACGAAAACTTCGTTTCTCTCTTTAAATTTCCTGCATACTGTCTTATCATATATCTCCTTCATCTGCTTCTGGCTATTGTGAAGATACGTCTGGGCTAGTTTGTGCATCTCGGTCAACGTTTTCCTTATTTTGGACACGTAATCCGTCATGGTATTTGGTAAGGATTGGTCATCCACCCATCGCAACCATCAATTTGAGCGGTCCTCGCACTGGATGTCCAAACACCATTTCGAATGGACTGAATCCCAGTGATTCTTGAATTGACTCACGAGCTGCGATTAACACAAATGGTATTCCCTAATCCCATCTATCTGAATGACCTTAGGTAGCCCTACTCTGGTAAATAAATTTATTAGTGTGTCTACGATAATTTTCGATGATATGTTCCTTAAGGGGATAGCCTCTGGGAATCTGGTATCAGCACAGATTATCGTTAATATATACTTATGACCAACCTTGGTTCGGATCCTACGTAATCAATCATTATTATACTGTAGGGCTCTTCCACGGCTGGGATCGGTTGTAGTGGTGCTATAGGAATTTTCTAGTTAGGTTTGCCAGTAACTTGGCATATTGGGCATGTTCAACAGAATTCTTTGACGTCTCTTCTTATACCAGGCCAGTAGAAGTGTTTAGTTATCTTATCATGGGTTTTAGTGACCACTAAGTGACCAGCAATTGGTGGTTCATGAGCCACTGATAATATCTCGCTAAGGTAGGTTTTTGGTATTACCACTTGTTTGTACGAATTCCATCTCGACCTTTGGGTGTTGTGTAGGTTTTCATCGCCTCATTAACACTCCCGTTTTGATATAATTCTGTCCAGACGGTTTTTCTGCTCTATTGTGATTGATCAGGTCATATAAGGATTTTAGTTCTTCATCTGCCCGCTGACTTTTGATTAACTCGTACCATGGTACATTTAGCTTAGGATAGGATGCCGTTGAAGCTTCAAATTCTTTCTTATCGCTCACAGATCTCCCTTTTTCCCTATTTACGTCGGTTTTATTCACCGTGCTCTCATCATTATTTTTCCTCGTGTTTTTTCTCGTGACCAGTCCGTCGTGAGAGTTTTCGAGGTTGCTCTCATGCATTTTATGCCATGGTTTTAGTCTCTTTGCATGTTTAGGATTCATTTCGCTCCCCCCCCCTATATCATTTCCCAGCAGTATCAATGCCCCTTTCATTGGTATTCTATTAGTCCTACTATCACCTCGCCATTCTTCCACTTGGACTTCAATTTAATTCGGCATAAATCAATTTTTATAGGTCACATGCCTATTCCTTTAACTGTTACTGACTCACCGGTCATAGTTCTCCTATCTGATAACAGGTCACTCCGTCTTGCCAGAGACTGAGGTGGGCCAGTATCTCTCAAAAATGTAATTGGTTTCTGTTGATTCCCTTCCTTCCCAAAGATATATCCTTTTGTTATAAAAGGTTCATAATTCTTATCAACATTTTGTACGTTTACCACAGCTTTGTGGTTTGTCTGTCATTGTTTGATTCATGTCAGCATCACGACTGACTCTAAGGTGCTCTCGTTTCTTACAACTGAAACGTGCAATTTGATGGTTTTCCCGCCCAAATAACGGTCGGTTAATATAGGAGGGGTTATTCCATTCGTCGTGTATACGCCACCACGGTTTTCATTATTAGAGTGGGTCGGTTTCTGGTTGGGTTGGGAAGATCCTATAAGTTTTATAATTTTACCCTTCCTGTGGGTTATGGTATATTCATCTGCTAAGACGGCTAATGTCATAGCTGGATTTTTACTTTTCTTTTCGCTTAGGTAGATGTTCGTGTCTTCAGAGACACAATGGAACAAAGGAAAGAGCCCCGACCTGAATCCAATAGAAAATGTTCGGAAGATAATTGGAGAAAGGGCTCAGAAAAGAAACCCGAAAAACCAGGATCACCTATGAGAGTTATTGAAAGACGAATGGGAGGGAATTCCTGCTGATTTTTGCAAGAAATTAATTAGATCATGTGGTCGACGATGCAGAGAAGTCATTGAAAATAAGGGGATGTTTACCAAATATTAAATTTTGTTGATATTTTGTTCACAATCAAGTATTAACAAGATAGTTCCTTAACTTTTGTCCAGTAGCTTATTTCCTTTGTTCCATTTAATCTTTATTTAAAAAAAAAAACTATTATGTAAATTTTTGTAACTTTGTATAATATTTATGCATTACACCCTAATCTTTATTCGGTAACAATTTCATTGCTAATCATTCATTACTTTTTAAGTAATACACATATTTATGTCTTTGTTGTTTCCATTCCTTATATTATGGCCGCTACTGTATATATATATATATATTGAACAATAAAAAATATTAAAAAAATTAAAATCTTCAGACACACTGGGTTGTAGATTAATATTCTTTCGTTTTTATTATTATTATTTCATTTAGATTCCTCGACTAGTTTCGGCCAACATGGCCATCATCAGGAGAAATGTCTTGATGGAAAATGAACTTTTGTCTGTAGTTTTCATTTGTTTTTTTTTAAATTTTTTTTATCTTTTTAACATGAATTTTTTAACATTCCTTGTGTTGGTCAAACAGTCTCTTTTAAGTTGTTATTTGAGATAAGAGCTGGATGGATCCATGCTGCTCTGAATTCCTCTGATCAGTTTGGCAGTTTTATTGGTTCCTGGAGAGGGGATGTGTCTCTGTTAAGTGTGTGTGTGTGTGTGTGTTATTTGGTTCTTATGTAGTGAGTGAGTATGATATGTGTAAGCGTGTATATTACTGTGGGTGTGTGTTATCATTTGGCTCATTAGGGAGTGAGTGAGTATGATGTGTGTAAGTGTGTATATTCGTGTCGGTGTGTGTATGTTATACCGGGACATACCTATTCTATTGTTAATAGACTCTCCCACATATAATAAGTAGTAGCAGTGGTGAGGGGGCTCAGAGTGAGTTGGTGAGTCAGTCGATGTCGGACATTAAAGTATCAACCACCACAACTAGATTGCTGCGTCATTAACTATTATTTCAAGTTCCTAACGTTTTGCACGTCGAACCTTTTTTAGGACCGACTCAGTGAAATACAAGCCTCCACTATGAAAACTACTCTACAACAGTGTATAAGTGTGAGGCCTCAACACCTCCGTAAGCATGTCTGTCTTGTGTGGGTAGGTTTTGATTTGTAGAGTTATATATTAATACTATCGATATTGTTAAATTTATGGTTTTACCCGTCTGGATAGTGTGTTTTTAAACGTTGCATCCACTTATTTTCTAGGCGGAAATGTTGTTTTACAGGTAATAATTTTTCATGGAGAGTCGACTTAATTCGAGTGCGATTATTATTAATTCTCTAGTAAAAGGGCCATTCAGATTTTCCTAAATATTGTTTCTGGCATAGTGTGCATTCTAGGAGGTAAATTATGTTATGACTTTTACAGTTAAAATCGTGGTAGATTTTGAAAGTAGATTTAGTGACTGAGCTAGGGAATAAATTCGTGTGTCTAATGTGGTTGCAGCATAAACTTCTTTTGTTGTTACATGGTTGGGAAAATCCTGTTGTTTTTGTTGTTAGTTTATTACGGATTACCTTGTTCCCTGAGATATGGTTACTACCTATGATTTCTTTTAGGTTCTTAGCTCTACGATATGCAAGAGGGCCGGGTTCCTTAAACAATTTTTTTAGGTCTGGTTTGAGATGTAGTATTTCCCAGCGACTTTTGATTATTTGGGATAGTGGAGGCAGAGTGAGGTTGAAAGTGGTTACTAGAGGAATGCGGCTAGATTTATTGGTGTTTAGGGTGGGAAGACTTGTAGATAGATAAGTGTAGATAGTTGTGGGTGTCGGTGATTTTAGTGTGTAGTGCCGTTTGTAGTTTCCTGTTTTCATCTATGTAAATGTGGGTGTCTAAAAATGTTACTGATGTTGTGGATTTTTCCTAGTCAAACTTAACTGAGTCGTGCACTGTGTTTAGGGTCATAAGGAATTGGGTAAGTTTGTCATCACTACTCGTGTATACAAAGAATATATCATCGATATATCTTGCATAGAATACGCAGTCGCTACCAATGTTTGGATAGATATGGGTCTCCTCAAATTTTCCCATGAATATTGTAGCATATGATGACGCTGCAATGGTGTGCCCATGGCACAACCTCTTATTTGAAGGTATTGTGCTACATTGAAGTTGAAAGTATTCAATGTAAGGACATGTTCCATGAGTTTTATGATGACTTCTGTGGGGGGGTCTTGTTTTCTTCTTTTAGTAAGTGCTTCCTGAAGGGCGGCTGTGTTTAATGTTTGAATAGAGTAACCTTACGTCCATAGTCACTAGAATAGCATTCTCTGGAACTGTTTGTATGTGATTAATTTAGTTTAGTAGATCTGTTGTGTTTCTGATGTAGGATTTTACTTCCTTAGCTAGGGGTTGTATGTAATGGTCTACGTATTTGGAAATTTTGGTCGTGTGGCAGTTGAATGATGAAATGACCGGCTTTCCTGGGTTGTTGTATTTGTGTATTTTAGGAAGGAGATAGAAGCGAACAGGTGTGATGTTTGTGGGTGTAAGTGTTGTGCATGTTTCCTTGTCGATTAGATTGTTGCAAAGCATCATGTTTAGTGAGCTAGTTAATTCTTTTTGGTATTCGGGAAAGGGATCTGTAGGTAAGCTTTTATAGGTTTCTTTGTCGGCTAGCTGTTTGTTGGCCTCTTTAATGTATTCTTTGATTCCCCAGATCACTGTGGCACCCCCTTTGTCAGCTTGTGTTATGATTAGGTCATCTCTATGTGTCAAGGGCCTTCAGTAATATTTTCACGTGGCAGCTTACGTGCTATTTTTTTCTTTATGTCATTTGCTACGGCTAGTTCAAATGTCTCTATAGTAATGTCTGTGTTTTGTTGGGTGTAGGTAGTATCCTTCTCTTTTAATGTATCAAGTATGGAAGGTGTGTGATCATTGTCACCGTAGTGAGCTTCTGAAGAAGGATTTCAGGTCCTTTGCCAAGGTGTCTTTATCAAACCTTGGGGGACTAGGGCAAAAGCTTAGTCCTTTATTTAATACCATGGATGTATTGAGTGAAAATTTATTGTTACTTAAATTTATAACTCGCCCGTATGGGTCAAGTTTGAATTTGCAAGCATGGCGAAGTTCTTTCGTAAAATCTTGCATCATGTCTTCTATTAGGGATGCTATACCCCCATTCAGGTCTCCTGGTTGGGGGATTATTCCGTTTTTTTTATGGTTGAGTGTGTTTGCTGTTGAATATCTACCAGGGGATAATGGGGTTATGCGTTCTGTAGAAGGGCTGCTGTGTTTTGGTTTGTGTATGTTTGTACGGCACCCTAAAGATGTCCGCGTAAGTTAGTGGTTTGTTTTGTGTGTGTGGAAAAACGCATCATAGAAAACGATTAAAAATCAAGTAAGTTTTTAATACTTGTTTCATCCGATCGAAATTACAAAATGGTATAATTTTCACAAAGTTGTTTAAATTTGTCCAGACAAAAAAAAAAAAAAAAAAAAAAAAAAAACAAACAAAAAAAAAAAAACAAATAAGAGAAAGTCTCCACGCTTGACCTAGAAAATCTATTTTGTGGGGAATTATATTATTGAAGACATGGTTGGGGAGAATAATGAAAAATAATGAAAATAAAATGATTGAATGAAAATAGAATAATTAAATATATAATGCCAAATATATACACACACATATATATATAGATATATACATACATATACATATATATGCATATATAAGAGGAGGAAGTGATAATAATATATTATAAACAAGAAACAAGAAAAATCTTAAATTCAATATCTAATTCATCAGCATAATTATCAAATCCAACACATACACAAATATAGCTACATAAACATGCGAATCCCCACATTCATACAAATACATAAGTAAATACATATATGCAAGGCACATGCATATACATACATATCCATACATAATACACACACCCCACAACACACGCAAAAACAGACAATATATATATACATATCCACACATATACATACATATATATATAAAAATATAAATATTTAAAAAAATTACATAAAAACACTCATACATATTAAAATAAATTAAAATGCCCACAGAACATATAAAAACACATACATATACATACACAATATATAACCATAGTATGTATGTAGGACCTGCCATGTTTTCTCTTAATTGCCAGGTGGGGCCGCGACATTTTGAACCGTAGTGTGTGTTTATATATATATATATATATATATATATATATAAACAATGGATACTGAAACATTAATTTAAATGTTCAAAAATATACATTATATGAATTTCAGGGACTGAAAATCTTAATATCTCATATATATATATATATATATATATATATATATTGATGTATGTTTCATTAAATAATATAGACAAGTTTTGTCTATTTATTTTAAGTTCCTTTCATATTGTATGATAAGCTTAATAACATTATCATTGAAAGACGAACGGATATCACCATATTGATACATGTTTAAATCCAATCTAAGTTTTCGGCTTACATAAGCCATTATCAAAGATGGCAATTACTTTTCAATATATCAAACAATACACGGACTATAATGATAGCCTGCTTTTGTTGCCTTAAAAGTTTCAACGCAACGATTAACTCGTGTATACGAGACGCGGAAGCGAAAATCGCGCCGCAGCTCGTGATGTCACACATGACCACGCCAGAGAGAAAACGATAAGTATTATGTGAGGCTGTTGGTATAAACCCATGGCTTCTGTTATCAATTATAGACATTTAAGAATATTTGTGGAGATTTCGTAGTTTATTTTGTTCAGGTTAGGTTTCAACAGTTTTATGTATATAGCTTCAATAATTTTTAGTTTTTGTTTATTGTTTTCATGTTTAAGTATAGTTGTATTTTCAACAAGGATTTTCCGGAATTGTGTATGTCCGTGTATTGTTTGATTTGAAGGATCGACTCCGGCGAGAAAAAACTTCCTGGCGCGGCACATGGAGCCAACTTTCCTTGCGGTGGACGAAGCTATTGACTCAATGTATTTGTTCCATCTCAGGTCAGCAGACAATGTGAGACCGCAAAGAGATGCTCTCCAGAAGTTGATCCTCAGACATTCTAATGGGGGGGGGGGCAGGGATGGTTCTCTGTGGTGAGTAACAGAAGAAAGCAGTTTTGTTTTTGAGGCATTAAAGTTAACCCAGATGAATACTTTTCTCTCCATATTTTTAGAGAGGAAAGAGGATAGGATAAAGAAAAATGAAAGGAGAAACAATTGAGTAAGCAACGAACGAGACACTGAGATAGATAAATTGATAGACAGATTGAAGAACTAAGTTGACATATGATTATTTGTTAGACGGAAGTTTCGGTCGCCTATTATTCGTAAGTGTTCAAACAGAAAAGCTGTTCGTCGTGCGTGTAATGGACGATCTAAAATCCTTTGAGCTGCCGGCAATCTGTCCAGATGAAAAAGGCAAGGGGATAAATAGAGAAGAAATTGCGCGCAAGCATGACATTCGCGGACGGCTGATGCCACTGATAAGCAAATACGTGCAGGAAAGAAAAATGATGAACTATCACGCCAGTCGATGAGCAAGGCTGGCCGCAGGCTCGAACTACATATAAGTGATTTATTTGACTGGACTGAAAGTAAATAGATAAAGGCGTCGACAGGAAGGAGAGATGTCTGTTAACTTGTGGTTGGAAAAATAAGAACTAGCCTTTATAGTACACAATACAATTAAACAAAAGCTGTAAAAAAAGCAAAAAAAAAAAATAAAATAAAAAAAAAATCATTCACATCATCATTTATAACTGGAATGAAAAAGATTTAGAATTTTTTCCAAACATGCCCCCTCCACTCATATGCAGCCACAATTAATAAATTGTATTAGAAAACAATTTTTTCTCTTAAAACTTATTTTGTATGAAAAATATTAAGAAAATCCAATAGATAATGTCACAATAATGTAATCGATTTAGTAAAAACTAGCAGTAGAGCCCGGCGTTGCCCGAGGATGTAGCAGTAAGAGATAGATCAAGTATCGACTTTTCCATCATAAAGACTGAAAAATAAAATTGACAAAGATTATTGTTTAAGGTTGACGGACACGCATGTCTTAATAAGTTTTTTTTTTTTTTTTTTTTACGAATTGGTCAAACCCAAACTCAAACAAAATCGTTATGAGTCTCTACCGATTGAATAGAATTTTATTATAAACAATTGTCTTGTAAATGGAATTTTTAAAGCATTCTGAATGTAAAAATAAAGAAAAAAGTGTGCAAGACAATAAGAAACACTATCTGCCAAAAAAAAGTGAAGTTTTGTTGAAATCGGTTGAAAAATGTAGGAAATCCGATCCCATATATAAACGAACACGCAGAAACACGCAAACAACCTGGGTTTTATAATAAGTATAACTCGATATGAGTTGTCCTCCTTTCATTCTGGCGACAGAATCGTGTTTTATCGTGTTTTCAAATTGATTTCATGCAACAACAATTGTGTTTTTCCAATTTTTGGCGCTGTCAGAACCACCGCAAGCTAATTTTACGCAGTCCTGTGAAGTTTTGTTGAAATCAGTTGAAAAATGTAGGAAATCCGATCCAATATATAAACGTACACACACACACACACACACACACACACACACACACACACACACACACACACACACACACAATCTGCGTTTTATAATAAGTAAGATCGAATTTTTAAAAACTTAACTTAGCACAAAAGCACTGGTCGAAAGAAACGGCTATCATTTTCGGATTCAGCGGTGAAAAATTGTTCTAAATCATTTGTTAAATCATAGACAACTTAAAAAAATGCTTTTTTTTGTTGACCAGTGATTGGCATGTCTATCACTGATTCACCACCATGTATAATGAGGTCAATGGTGAATTAATAATTCCAGCTGTATTACATTTCTTCGATGTTATTGTTGCTCCCACTTCTTCCCTAAGTATGAGGAAGTTGTCACCATTTGAGGATTCTGGAACGACGAGGACATCAGTTTTTCACTAGCGGAGAGGTTGTACTACTCGTGGTAGGAATTATCTTGCCTACTTGACTGTGATAGGGTATGAAATAAGTTGAAAGATAACTGAAAAATATAAAGCATTTACTTATATTATTTTCGATTTGGTCTCAGATATGTCAGTGATTTTCAAGATAATTGTGCTTCTGTAAATAAAAATCGAACTATTTGTCATCGAGCATATTTAAATGATTTTCCTTATTCTGTAATATTCAAGTTAATTTTAGTAGAATGAAACTCCATACATACAAAAATACGCGCGTGATCACATTTATATGCTCATATGAGGTTGTTACGATTTAAATGGCGATCAATTCAGTTATGTGCCATACTTAATATATTCTTAGGCGATCATGTATCGAAAGATAAATGACTGACGAGGCAGATTTTTTCGCACAGTAGGTTGCCATTTCTTTCTGCGGTAGACCAGTTGCCATACAAGGCTACAGAACCCGGTTTGTCCTGCTATTTGCCTATAGCTGGGGGAGAAGAAGACGATTCATACCTTTTCCGTAAATGAATGTAATGGATTCGACTAGAATTCGAACTCGGCTCTCCCATGTAAGTTTTAATAGCAAACACGTTCCTTTAACACACACTCACACACACATATATATATATATATATATATATATATATATATATATATATATATATATATATATATATATATATATATATATCAGTGTATGGGAAAGCAGTTAGGTCCATGTGCTTTTCTAATTTTTACATGTTACATATTGAAAACAAAGTGTTTGAAACAATTGATAAACAATAAATTCTATACAAGGAAAACGTTGAGCTCATTTTCGTTTTGATAAAAATAAGGGCTAAATTATAAATCTAAAATCAATTTTCGTAAAAAAACTCCAAAAAATAAAAAAATATATATACGAACTCATGGTTAATAACAAAATAGAACTAAAATTCAAAGTATTTACCACCTATCCGTATAAAAAAAACACCAGTGCAAACACTTGACTTCTAAACTATAATAATCAATGCTCAGAAAGATATAAAATAGCAGTGATAAAAAAAAAACTTCAATACAGTACTCCTAAATTCGTGTTCCAAGAGAATATTTCTGAGTGAACTAAAACACATAAAACAAACATTAGTCAACAATAATTTCACCAACTACATCATTGATAAACAAACAAAATACATGACCCCAGTAATAAAAAATAACCCACAAAGAAACATCAATATATTTTACTGCAACCAGATGCACAGGGCATTATAAACAGGACAAATTTACTGTACGAAGAATGATTAAACACCATATTTTTGCGATAAATCCCGAAAAACATGTAAAACTTATAATATACTAGCAGGGATACCCGGTGTTGCTCGGAAGATCTCTGAATAATAGTTTATTATTCGCAATTTATTGATATTTTTCAGCTATCTTATGGAAAATAATGTTTTACTCAATCTTTAAAAAAATAAAATTTATTTTTTTTTTTTGGTTTGTTACAAAATAACTAAAGTTAGTAAAATACCACACTACCAATACCACGCTCGGGGGCAGGGGGTCTTAGGGGGCTGAGCATCTCTATATTTTTATTCAAAAAGACACTTTATTTTTCGATTTAAATACTAACATAAATATAGTGTTAATGTTGTTTTCAAACAAATCAAACTTACATAAATGTTCATTAACCTTTTTCCAAATTATTATTAATAAAAATGTAAATAAACTTAAATGAAGGTATATTTAAACATATAATTTAAACATTTTTCAAGCAAAAACTATAGCGGACCTTACTTCTTCGAAAAACAATTATTTACTATTTATTTTAGAGGGGAATTTTTTAAGTAAATAAAGTTTTACTTTTAAGCATTAATTACTAACTATTTTGAAAAAGTAGAAGCAAGATAAATTGAGAATTTGGTTTTGAAAAGCGATTGTGTTTAAATTTCAAGTTATATTTGCATTTGAAAAGTTAAATTTAGTTAAATAAAAATTAGCCTGAGACAGTCATGACACGGTCAACATTAGTCGTGTTGAATATTTGTTTTACGAATATAACTATATCTTGTATCTATATTTCTGAGATGAAAATTCGTAAACTTAAGGAATCAGCACATATGCTAGACCACAAAAATCTCCTGAGCCGACCAAGCATAGAAATGAATACAATATGGGAACCAGTAATAAGGAGTGCCAGAGAAAAACAATAATAACAAAAGTTGCAATATGAGCTCTGGTAAAAAAAAATGTAATGATAGCAGCAAATAATTGCAATATGAGCACTGGTAAAATGGTTTCTGAGACATTAGGTTTATAATACTCAGAAATTCGTACACAGGGAAACGTGACACAGTGGATAAAGGCGTTGGTTAGATCCAGTGACAGGACCCAAAGAGTGCGAGTTCAATACCCGGTTAAGGCAGTGGAGAACTTTCAGAGGGAAATTAACAGGAGATAACTGATAACTGACAGTCTACTAACTAGAACAGTCTACCCCCGTGAGCGAAATAAAGGGTTCAGTTCGACATTCCAACCAACTGAAGAAGGTCGGAGCGTACAACGGCCGAAAATATGGCGACAAAGATGAGAACAATAGTCCGAATAATGTAACTATATTTTATTTAAATTAATTTCGAAAAAAATAAGGCTCACTATAGTTTTTTTTGCTTTAATAAAACTTAATTGAAGATTATTTACTTTTTTATGTTAGTTACAAACCAAAAAACTATGAAGTTTATTTTTTAAAGATTGAATAAAAAATATTTTCCATAAGATGGCCGAAAAATATTTATAAGTCACACAGATGTCTGCTTTTTAGGGCGATACTGAGACTATATTTATTTTGTAGCCGGACATACAGAAACACACAAACACACACACAGTTATATACAGGAAAATACTTGTTGAGAGCATCAACCACGAAAATAATAAACAAAACAAATCATATTCAAGAGCCCCTCTATATCAAAAAGCAACCGACCAACACTCAGCAAATACATTACGAGTGTAGCAACAACATGCTGAAGTGTAATTAAAAAACATTTAATGTCATTTTGCATTTCTACCAATTTCTGGTTATCTCCCTTATATCGGGACACTTGTTTTGTAAAAAATTCTATAGCTACAACGCATAAATTAAAAATTTCTTAATATCAAGCAACTGATTAGAGAACGAGAAAGGATTATTATAAAAATAGACATATATATGTTATTCAATGAAACATGTTTTGAATGAAGATATGCTGCCTAAATATACACACAAGTCTCTCTCTCTCATTATATATATATATATATATATATAGCAATATGATTTTTCACACATCCTTAGGAAATAAATAGGTAGATTTTTACATTTTAAGTCAAATAATAACCAGATTTTCTTAGGATTCTCGTCTCCAGTATTTGTCGATATTCTTTGTTGAATTCGATCACGGCATGTGAACATAGCGAGTCGGGAGAATATACGCATATATCCGACCTTGGATGTCATAGTGACGGCCGTGCGGAAGGAATTTTCACATTTGGTTTTCGCGACAAGGATTAGACACTAACTTGCCACAGAATTAAGGAAATAAAGGAGAACTGAAGAAAAGGAAAGAAACACAACGTAGAAGTGGAGAAGAAAAAGTGAACTGTTGAAAAGTAAATAAATTTAAAAGGAAAGAAAAAGGAAACATAACGTGGAAATAAAAAGAAGAAGAAGAAAAAGTGAACTGTTGAAAAGTAAACAACTAAAAAAATAAATTTCATTGTCAAAAACAACGTGATAAAGGAAGATAAATGTGAAAAAAGAATAACTTTAAAAAGGAAAAAATAAATCGTTAAAAAATAAGAAAAAGAGAGAACTTTTTTTTTGTTCGCACACGTCAAGGAGACAGAAGAGAAAAGGAAAAGTAACTCACAAAAGAAAACAAAATAATTGATATCAAGGTAAGAGATTTTTTTAATCTACCCCGCTCTCGCTATGTCGCCGGCCATTTTTATTTTTGTCCAGCCGTGCTATTTTTATTTTATTCTATTGTTTTCGTTGTATTTTTTAGCGATAGTATTATATTTTTAGTGTTTAATTTTTTTATATATATATATATATATATATATATATATATATATATATATATATATATATAACTATGGATAGATTAGTAGAGATTAATGCTATTCCTTGCTCAGTTTTTACAATAGTCTTGGAGGGCTCTCTGATTCCTATATATTCGGAAAAGCAATCGGAATTTTAGGTTTGGATAGAAGCGCTGAAAAAGAAAGCCAGAATCCAGAATCTAACTTCGGCAGAATTTGTCAACTTAGCTTATTATTCTGATGGCACTGTTTCCGACTATATAGGGTTATTCCTCGACGACATCCTTGCAGATAGTTGGGCGGACCTCTTGCAACAGCTAACAATTCAATACGCAAAATACATAAGCGCAATTGATGCTCCCAGAGAATTAGAATTAGAGAGGGTGAGAGGGAAACGTTGTCAGAACTAGCTAATAGAATTCTAAACTTGGTCAAATTAACCTTTAAGGATGCTGTAGAGAGAGACTGAGAAGCTGCCCAAACCCAACTGTCGGAGTATTATACAGACGCGATTAGAAACACATCAGTAAGGACCGATAAACCCAGTGCAGCACCCACATCACTTAAGCATTTACGGTGGCACAAATGAGTCATAGACTGCTTGAGAGACTGGAGTTTTCCCAAAGGCACGCGCATGGGATGGGATGTCCCGTTAGGGAAAGAGAGAAACCACGTCTCAATGGAAGGGAACAATGGGGCAGTTGTCGCTCTAGTAGCAGTTGTAGCAAAAGGGTCCACTCAACTGAGAGGAATAAACAGAAACCTCACCTAGGTCCCAGTCAAATGGCTTGTTGTAGATGTGGACAATCTGATCATTTAAGGAAGGACTGTACTCAGAGGAGGTGTACATTCGCTCTGTTCGGTCAGGAATCTGATTTAACATGTAAGGCAATGGTGAGAGAAAGGAAATAGTGGCATTAACAGATACAGGGGCATCAATGTCGATGATTAGAACTAAGGATTATTTTCAACTAGGATTTAGGAAAAACAAGCTAGATGTTACAAAACAAATTAAGGTATTAGGATTAGTAAACCTTCCTGTAGAGGTGGGAGGAACAGTCACGGTGTAGCAAATGTATATGACACCCAACCGGTGTAGATCCAGGATACTAGGTAGGGATTGGCTTCAAAGTAATGAAGCGCAGATAAACCTCGACCCACCACTTCCACTGCTAAAGATGGGTAAAAGAGAAATACTCTTAAGAGGAAGAAAAATATATCAGCTCCCCCAAACGGATGAATCTCGTTTTGGAGAGGGAGAATTAGCTTCAACGGAGTCCGTAGTGGAAGATGACTTTATAATCTCTATCAAAATAATGTTAGCTAGTAGTATTACTAATAGTGCAATAAGGGTTCACAAGGGAGAGAAAATTAGGGGTGCTATGCCAGCTATTATGAAGATGAAGATAGAATGTGCAGAAGACTGTAGAAATAACTATAAGGATTCTATAATTAGGGAGGGGGAGATATTAGCTCCACATACACGCAAAGGGGGTATCCCGCGATCTATAAGGGACAACAGAAACATGGTAGCTGACTTAGGCCAAATAAAACAGTAGAGATGAGGAGAGACACGGATAATCACCTGCCTATAAAGATACCGGACCTCACTGCATGAGCATAAACTCGCACAAGAGACACTTGGGGATATGCTAGAAGCAGGCATAAGAGAACGGTCCACGCCACCGTGGAGAGCTCTGAATAAAATAACCAAACCTCGAACCTATCCTATAATCTTGAGTGATAAAATGAAATTGTTGAGGAAGTCTACTAAATCTTTCAACATTCGATTAGAGATCTGGCTACTGGTAGATAGCACTGGATCTTTCTGACCTTGGTAAATGTCTCACTTAGCAAGTGCACAGTGCCTCGGGATCCCCTAATAAGGGAAACAAATATAACTGCACGCAAATTACCCCAATTACTAAGATCATTAAATTTACATGAATTAATGGATAATTTAGCGATAGTGTACAGGACCGACTCTACCGAGGGGATCCAACAGCAAATATTATAGTTTGGTTGTCAGTAGGTGGTAACTGAGTTATTATGGTGCTAGTGATTGTTTTAGTGGGTTATGGGAGACTTTGGGTGAAAAAGCATAGAGTACAAAATGAGCCGGTGAAAGAATGTGAGTGCGAGGAGAGGAAATTAATGAATTTTGTAGTGCCCCAGGATTCAGACGGATTGAAGAGTGTACAAAGTTCCCACTATACGTGTGGATCCGAAGAAAAGAAAGGAAAAAGGTAAGACATTTGTAGCAATATATTTCATGTTTTCTTTTTGGTTGAGTTTCTGGAGAAAAGGACAACTTTCTATTTTAATTTCAACCTCTAAAAATAAATTTAATTTCAACCTCTAAATAAATTTTTACCCTTGCATCTGATGATTTTATGCGACACAAGAACCCACCAGCAGACTGAAGATAAACATTGTTGCGGTATACCGACACCGACACCGACACCGACACACACACACACACACACACACACACACACACACACACACACACACACACACACACACACACACACATTAATGATTTTTTAAAATTTTTGTGTGTGATCTGCTGCAAATTGTTGCAACATGTGATAAACACGGTTTCATTTTTTATGTGTGTTAAAAAGAAAAAAATACAAGAAATGTAATCATTGTGCAGTAAGATATGGAAAATGTGCATCTTGTCTTGTGAGGAAGGTAACGTGATAACATTCCCCATTTTCTCTTATTTTTTTTTTTGGGGGGTGTGATATGTCCTGGAAAAGGATATATTTGAACGAAGTAGCTAAGTGGTTTTGGCTACTATAACCAAATAGAATATGGTAACAGTAATCGACTGGTACGCGTTGTAGTCGCAGGTAAGAAGTGTAGATCAATGGCGTAGTCGTTATAGACTTAGCTCTCAGACTAAGGCTCTCTTCTCCTACACGTCCGTCGGTATTTATGGCGGACACCAGCCAATCATATTCCAGTGAAGGGGAACACAGGTGTACGCATATTCCATTATATCACCTCCCCCTGAGCTAAATTCTCCCGTGAATTTTAGCTTCAATACTTCCTCTCCTTAGCTGAGCTAAATTTTCCGTGAATTTTAGCTTTAATACTTCCTCTTCTTAGGGTCTGGACATAAACGATTAAATTTTTTTCTAAACCTTTTTCGCCTCAATCCTCCTTGCAGTGGTGGCGTTTGACACACTGGTACCTCTGGCCTTGAGGTCGGGGATACCTCCATCGGCGAATGTTGACTCACTGGCACAGGAATATCAAAGGCATCATATAAGACTTTCATTGGAATCCCTTGGTATTTTCCGCGACCTCTGTAGTCTGTCCGGGTCTTAACTGATTCAAATGTCTTTTATAAAGGAATTTTTCTCCTCTTATGTCGTATATGACTAGACCAATTCTTTTGGTTATTACATCTTCTTCCCAATACGCTTTACCAGCCCTAAATTTTTTGAAGAAGTCTATCTCCTGGCTTATATACTTTAGTCATGTAGTTTTGTTTTTTCGCAGTTTTCTTCGCCGGACTAGGCAACAGCCTGTTGAAAACAGAGCGTATTCTTCTTGCAAACATCAACTCTGCTGGCGATAATCCTGACGTCGTATTCGGGTTTGGCGTGATTCTGTACACTGACAAAAATGTCTGAATACTCTGTTCATTAGTGTCAACGCCTTGACTTTTCTTCAAGGCTCGTTTAAATGTGTCCACGAATTTTTCTGCCTGTCCATTCGATCTTGGGTGATCGAATGGACACCGTGGCGTTGTCACGTGATCGATGGACAATGCTGTACAGAATTTCTTGAATCCACTTCCAGTAAACTGTGTTCCATTTTCACTGACTAAAGTTTTAGGGAGTCCGAAACGACTAAAAATTTCACTAAGAGTATTTATCGTATTTGTCGCAGTTGGATGTCTGCACTTAACAATTTCTGGCCACTTAGTAAAACTGTCTACCACAATCAGGTAATACGATCCATTTATGGGTCCTGCATAGTCGATATGCAGTTGAGTCCATGGGACATCTGTCTTTGGCCATGGTTGACTCTTTACAGGTGGATCCCTTGCTGACATCCTTTACACTGTTTCACCACATTTTCTATGTCCTGGTTCATCCTCAGCCAATACGTGTATCCTCGCATTAGAGATTTCATTTGCGAAATTCCTGGATGACCAGTGTGAAATTCTTTTAGAATTTTTTTTTCTGTAAAGTACACGGCATTACCACTGTCTGCGTAAAGTAATACCTGATTAAATATTGAAAAAGGTGACACACACATTCCTTTTTTTTTTGTTTCCTCGTTCAACCAAACTTGCTTTTTCATTTTCTTAATGAAATCACCGTTTTCTGCTGCTTTTTTCACATCATCTAGAGTAACCAGTAGTTCTCTAATGGCATTGCATAACAGACCCGACAATTCACTTTCGTCTCCCATTTTTTATAGCCTCAGCTCTTTTTGGGTCCAGTTTTCTTCCTTTGCTGTCTGACCTAAATATTTTATCTTCTTTAGGAAGAACTCACATTTTTCAGCATTCAGCTTGAACTCGTATTCCTCAATTTTCTGAAATACTGATCTAATATGCGTTTTGTGTTGGGCCTCGTTTTCACTTTTAATCAAAATGTCGTCTAAGTATGCGATCGCATACTCCATACCAGCCAACATTGTGTCCATTATTTGCTGGAATAGGCTTGGAGCTACCTTCAATCCAAAAGGGAGACGATTTAATTTTAAAATCCCTTTATGAGTATTTGTCAGGTACTTTGAACATTCTTCACTCATTTTTACCTGAAGGTAAGCCTCCGACAAGTCCAACTTTGAAAACACTACCTCCGTTCAATTTAGTAAATATATCCTCGAGAGATGCTAGAGGGTATGCATGGTCTTTTAAACAATCATTCAGGCATGTCGAGAAATCAGCACACACTCTGATTTTTCGGTTTTTCTTTTTTATATAAACGGTTGGAGGCGCCCAATCTGAGCAATCCACTTTTGAAATTACGCCAATTTTTTCCAACCTTTCTAACTTCTCATTTATTGAGTCTAGTGCCGAAAATGGAACTTTTCTTTTCGGTTTAAAAATTGGTTTCACATTTTCTTTCAACTCAAAGTTGACTTCTGTTTTTGTGCACAGACCTTGTCCTGAAAAAACACGAGGGAATTCATTTTTCAACTCTGTAATAAATTTTTCTGCTTGCTTTGTGTTATAATTTTCGCTGACGTTCACTTGGTTACAGAAAGAATTTACTGGTAATTCCCACAAATTGAATAATACTATCCAGTCTGTACCAAAGATGTTTACTGAACCAGCGAGCACATATACTTTCGATTTGTGAATGAACGAAATTTTACATTTTAATTCACCTCTAAATTTGAGTCTTTTTCCAGACACTCCTCTGGCAATTTTGTCTGTCTTCGTCAACGGTGGGTAAACAATTTTTTTCCATGTTAGCTCGTTTATCACAGAGATATCACTTCCTGAATCGAGTAATAATTTTACGGTCTGCCCACTTATTTTTACACTGAGGCATTTTCTTCTTTGACCCTCCTCAATTTCGTGTTTAGACAAAACTACGTTCGCTTTTGCCTGAGACTTTGGCTTTTCATTTTTCTGTTTTGTCCGACAATGAACTTTTATGACCTACACGCCCACAATTATAATATTTATCCTTAAAGTAGCAAATCCTTCTTGCAGTGCTGTCCTCCACACAGGCACTGCATATTATTTTTCTTTCTTTTTGTATCCACTTTTTTGTCGTACATTTTGTACTCGCGAAATGTTCTCAATCCGAGCAGTGTCTTTTTTTACGTTTATCATTCGTTGACATTCTTCAGTTACTTTTTGTAATGTAATCTCTGGATCTCTTTCCATGATCGAGATTTCTTTGTCGCTTGGTGTCGTTAGACCTTGCACAAAAATTAGACACTTGAACATGTCGCTTGACAACTCTTTCAACTTAAACACCTCACACTGTGCGTTAACCATACCTACGTATGTAACAAAATCATCATCATCTTGTTTAACGATATTCGGACACTTGTATCGAGTATGTATCTCTTTTATCGAAAATTTTCGACAAAATTTCCACCGTTTCGCCGAATGTCATTTCTTCTGGATATTTCGGGAGGATTAAATTCGTGTATTTCGTATTTTCTTTTGTTCCCAACTTCTGCAACAATAAAGAAATTTTTTCATCGTCGGACCATTGTTCGCACCTTTTCGTAAATATTGTTTCAAACCTACGAAAATAAGCCTGAAACGTTGAACCATTGTCAGGGTCGTATTTAAATTCTGAGAGTGAATTTGAAATACCTTCAGCCGAAAACAATCTAGACCCCCGTTCATTTGTTGTTGTAGATAATACGTATTCGAATAACTTTTCCAACCTTTCTTGTTGCAGTAATTGTTATTGGAACTGTTGTTGTTGTTAGAATTGTTGCCGTAAAGTGTCATGTAGCACCTTAGCTAATTCCGCCATTTGTTCCATTTTGCCAACGTATTAACCAGAAAACAATTCTGCTCCAATAAACAATAAAATTCTTATTCCAAACAAGAGGGGGGGGGCAAGCGTTTCACAAGTTTTTCTAACGTTCCTCGTCAATAAGCGTTAAAACAAACATGAGTTAAAAAATTACTTACTCTCTGTAAGCGTCGAACAAGTTTTTTTAACGGTCTTCGTTAGTACACGTTGTCGACTGTATTTTTTTTCTTTTGTGAGGTCGTTACGAATCTCGTCGCCAAATGATATGTCCCGGAAAGCGATATATTTAAACGAAGTAGCTAAGTGGTTTTGGCTACTATAACCAAGTAGAATATTGTAGCAGTAATCGACTGGTACGCGTCGTAGTTGCAGGTAAGAAGTGTAGATCAATGGCGTAGTCCAATGGGAGTCGTTATAGACTTAGCTCTCAGGCTAAGGTTCTCTTCTCCTATACGTCCGTCGGTATTTATGACGGACACCAGCCAATCATATTCCAGTGAGGGGGAACACAGGTCTACGCATATTCCATTATATCAGGAAGGGGGGGCTGTGAACTACCTTCAGAGGTGGTTGGGGTCCATTTGCATATTTTTTATGGAACTATGTAGAGTTACATGTTTTTAGCTGCACATGAAATATTGCTATTGTTCATACTTACTTTGTTTTATTTATTTTAATTAAAAAATATTTTTCTGTAGTTTTGTTATAATTTATGTAATAAATGACAAAGTTTGGTGAGAGAGGAGTGTAGCAATACGATTTCTCACACATTCTTAGGAAACAGATTCTTTTTTTTCCTTTTAAGGCAATTTAATTACCAGATTGTGATAGGAATCTCCTCTCCAGTCCATCTTTTAAGTCAATTTAATGACCAAAGTTTTCAGGAACACTGTCTCCTTCCCGCCTTTGAATTGGCAAACAACATTTTCTTAGTGATTTTAGATAATCATAAAAGTCCCTTGAAAAACTTACCACCCATTCAGGATGTTCTCCATTTCTAGAACACAAGTAGACGGATATGGGTGCTAGACTCCAGGCTGTATCCATAAAATGACCCAGTGAATCATGAAGTGGGCAGTCAGTGGCCGGCACTCAGTGAGGGGAGAAGGACTAGCAAGTAAGTGAGTCAGCAGTCGCAAAACGGTCGGGCAATGAATTTTAAGGGCCCTTTTCCGTGGGTGGAAGTTAGTAAGATGAAGTTCACCTTCTCGAAGACGAAGAAAGAAATTGCCGATTAAGTGAAAAATCGTATTGTTTGCTATTTCCCAATCAGTGTCTTGAAAAGTATTTGCCGTTATTCTTTGTTGAATTCGATTACGGCCAATGAGATAAACCTGTGAACATAGCGAGTCGGGTGTATATACGCATATAGTCGACCTTGGATGTAAACACAGCTTGTGAGGTGACGGACGTGCAGAAGGCATCGTTATATATATATATATATATATATATATATATATATTGAAAAAGAATAAGTACAAATTCAGTAAATGAGAAAATATTCTATGAACATAATAATTTCTATAATAAAGAAACTTAATTAAGAATAGTGGCTATAAATGCCGAAAACTTAATTATATAAAAAATGAAAATAGACAGCATAGACAAATAGAAAAATCATACAAGCAAATGGTAAGAAATAAATTAGGACAAAAATTCCTTGCATTTCCCTAGAGATAATAAACTCAGTAAGATTTTTAATAAAATAGGCTAAAATTAAGTTACAATTGTACTGAAAACTTAGAAATGATTATTAAGAAGCATAAATAAAAACTTACACCAAAATTAAAAAAAATATTTGGATCCTAAAATAAAAAGAAATTAAGATAAAGAAAAATTATGTAACTGTAGAAATCCTCACAACTGTCCTCTTAATAATAAATGACGTATTGAATCAATAATTTATCAAAGCAATATCTCATCTATTGAAGATCCAGGCATAGTTAAATTCTACATTGGACGCACATGGAATGAATTCAAAAGAAGTTAGAGCCAACATCAAACGTCCTTTAATAATAATAAATACCGAAATCAAACGTCCGTATCTAAATATTTCCGGAACTTACAAGAAACCAACAGTAAAATGGAAATATATTTATTTTTAGAAATACCGTATAGTCCATTAGTTATTAGAAGGTCGAATGGTACTTTAAATCTATAAGAATAAAATTTTATTAATAAAATTTAAATATTAAAAATATGTCTTGTACATGTTTAAATGACTGTCTTAGAAAATCGTTGTGTATAAAAATATGAATTAAGCGGATGAATAAAAATGCCAGAATTTTTTTATCATTGAAAATCCAGATGACTCACTGAATAACGGAAGTATAGGTTTGTTTTGTTAGCAGACACTCCCACCCTACCTAGACTTAACTTGACTTTGTAAGTAACATATATTGGATACATAAGCTGTCTAGGAAAATAAAATCTTAACCACCCCTGAATTAAAATAGATTTTCCTAAACCTTAACAACTCATAATATCAATATTGTCTGCGCTTATAAATTAAGTAAATTTCTTCGAAAGTTTATTCCTAACATCGCTTGATAATGGAACGAGACTATGGATTTTGAGTCTAATTTTATAATTAAATTCATAAATTTACTTTCAGTTTTGAAACATGGAAATTTTCTGTGTCGCGATGGAGTCACATTTAAAAAATAAAAATATATATATATATATATATATATATATATATATATATATATATAGTAAATTAGGAAAAGTTACTGAATGAGGAATAACAAAAACGGAGGTTGGAAATGAAATGGTAATCTTTATAACATCAACAAAATACAATACTCGTCAGCAGCGTGAAGTAGGTAAACCACTGCTAGTGGTGGACTATTTAGACATCATATTACCCCCACTTACAATAGTGTCCAACGTATTTATGAGGATTGGAACATTGCCATTAGTGTTCATAGGTAAGGTATATAACAATATATATGCAATTCACGGTTAAGATAGTTGGAATGTAAAAACATTTTTATTTTACAGGAACAATTTTTTTATAGCCAATATTTCTGTTAAGTTAGAAGCTAAAGCCTCTCGAGATGAAACGTCTATCACAGCGCGCGATCAACATATCTTACAAATAATTCCGAGCCATTGGATGACAGTTAGTGAGAAGTTCGAGCGATTACAGCAAAACGGTCGGATTGCCAGCTTTCATGTAATTGTAAATAGATATTTTTATTTCTTATTTCTATAGCATAACATCTTGTCAAACTTATGAAAGTTTTACTCCCGCTACACATCTAGATCGAATGTACAGATGAGACTGTTTTGTTTTTATTCCTTTGAATTCTCAAAGGTAAAGATACATTTCTATAGAGACTAGCGTTACAGACTATCACTTTATTAACAGTGAATTCATTCATAAATTGTAAAGTCGAGGATACCACAAAATTGAAATCCGTTTTGTTTAGGCAAAATATCAACATAGGTTTTAAAAATGAGATTCTCATTCTAAGAATGGAAATTAAAACTGTAAAATCTGCGACTTCTTTTCTTCTGTCCCAGACATTTCAAATATAAAAATATTCAAATAAAAATATACACAATCGAATATTTTTCAAAGATTACATGTCAACGTCTCTCATGCAAATCCTGCGTTCAACCTTCGTCCGGTTCACGTACTTCCTCGGTATTATTAACAGGAATAGAGGTTTCTCTTGTTTCCGGTTTCGAATTGGGTTTCTAGTTTCTTCTAAAGTATTTTCTTTATTTCACTTCTAGTAACCCCTTGCGTCTTAGTAGTGTTATCGCCTTGCTTGGGATGAATTGATTAAAAAAAATAATTATCTATCGCGATTAAAATCACTAATTGTTATTAGGATCGAGGAAAGAACATTTACTGCAACTACAGAAGAATTGGAGATGTCCATTCCACTTTTTGGTTTTGAATTCAGTTTTTTTTCCCTAGACTGATTGCCACCCACGCTCAGTCTGCCCTACTATTTAGCACATAACTGGAAAAATATACTCGTACCTTTTCAAAAGGTGTGATGAGGTGAACGAAACACGCTCGATCAGAATTTGTTTCCTTCACTTCACGCTAATGGATTACGGAGGCAATAGTAAAAAACATCCTTCATCACTAAAATAATTGCAATTAAAATAATGACGCAATACTTTTAAAGTAATTTTTAAAGTTTTTGGCGTCTTAAAGACATATTTTTGTTTTTATCTTACCAATATTTTAACTTTTTTCTTTTGAAGTTTTTGTGATCCTTGATCACAATTTTATGTTCCTATCAATAAATTTACAAGATTTTGTTTCTCTGTTGCGGTTCTTTATTACGACGCATGCTAATCTTTATATGATTCAAATTTAAAATATATATCAATAACTGTTATAAATAATTATGTAAAATACAATACTGAACATCTCGTACGAAAATAAGTTCCTGTAAATATCTGGAATAAAAATATATAAGTTGAAATTCACATGGTATATCTATCATGTAAACTTATGTATACCTGTAAAAATATCTACATTTCATTGTAGAAACATTGACTTGTAAAATTGACTTGTATTAAAATTGAAAGCTATATTTAAGAGAATGAGAGCATTGGAGTTCAATGCAGGGGTTATATACATCATCTCTAGTGATACAAAGGCAGGTATATATTACAAGGGAAAAGGATGCATCTGTCAGTACAACACTACACCGAAAAAGACGGAGGAGCCATTTCAAGATGCTAAGTTATGCGCCTAATCTGAATACAAAGGAAGAATAGACACAGGTGGTTCCAGAGCCACTAACATGCAATTCTGTTTTCTTATCGTTTTTTATTTTATTTTTTGACGTGGCCACCATTTCGCAGGCGAATCATCTGCCCTTTTTGTTGGCAACAAATTGCTTCATGAAAAGAAAACTCGCCGTAGTTCTATCGTTCATCCCCACAGGTGGTTAAGACGTTAATTTCTCGCAAATAGATGAATAAAAGAAATCTTCAAAATAAACAAATAAAACTTGTGACATTTCTCCCACATTACCATGGTAAAATGCTTTCACAATGTATATGCCCCGTTAGATGACTTCAGGGTGCTATTTTTCATGTAAAAAAAGTGCGTAAGCAAAATATTACGAGAATGCTGACTAAAAGAAAGCAGTGAATGAAATTATAAATAACTAAGTGGATGATAATTGTCCCGTTCTTCAAATAAGAGCTATACCTTTTGTTCAAGAGGTGTCATTTTTCATATGCAAAATGCATTGATTTTTAGTAGCACAAATATTGAAAGTTACTTTAAAAAATCAGATATGAATATTAGCCCGAATAATTCATGGAGTAATGACCACACTTAAACTGAGAACTTTTAACTACTACTAGAAAGCCCGGAGAACATATGTCTAGATGTGAAGCTCGAAAAGACTTTGATGAAGGTAATTCACAAAGTAAAAAATATCAATTGATGTCCAATAATCAACTGACAAAGTGAAGAAGTTTGTTCCGACAATAATTTTTAAATCTTTTTCTCTTGAAACAAACATCAAGTTAGAAAATCCTTTTCCTCTTATTTCCTGTAAATTGGACATCTTTTTTTCTAGAAAGATATGCTTCATTTGATTCGAACAGTTACGTTTTAGATTATTGCAGATATGAAAAAATCATTTAACATTGTACCCGATATTTTTGAATGAAATATGTTTTGGTAGATGAAATTCTCCGCTCACATATCTATGTTGCACGCATGAAACTTTATACAGGTTTTTTTCTGTCGTTCACATACTTCCGATATAGTTTACCACATACCATTTAGATGACGTCACTAAAAGTATAACATGTTCATGTATGCTACAGAAAGTAGAAGAAAATGCCCTGAGAAATGCAGGCGAAAACAGAGTGATTAAAGCAAGCCGAGAATGATTCCAAACAGTTTATGGAATATCTGTAAAAAAATTCTTTAAATATTGTAACCGCAATCTTCAGATGTATAGTGTATATATTCTAGAAAGAAAAATACAATAAACAGGTTAGCAGAAAACGAAAAAATATTCTAAAAAAATGTATAACAGCAAAGAATAGGAAGATTATGTGAAAGAAAATTTGCTACTTTGTGTCTGAAGGAATAGATATATGGGAAATGTTATGAGGAACACTGAAGAAAATAACTGAATTAAAGAAGAATAAAAAATTAAATTTAATGGCAAAATCGAGTGTAAATGATTGTTAAAGGAAAGATTATGCACGGCATATTGTGCATTTGCAGTGCTGAATTGGCATGCATAAATATATAAATATAAAATATAGGCACAGTGTACAGACACATTTCCTTTCGTAAGTCTGTTATTCTCTGTTCACAGGACAGAACTGCCGCAATAATAAACTCCATTTCTCAGATAAATGGCACGCTTTCAGTAATGAATGAAAATGTTCATTTAAGGAAAATCCACTAAAAGGCTTTGTAAAGTTTCATTTGTATCAGTCAACTGTTTAATACCAAATCATTTCAAGAGTTTCCATCCAAAATTTGCTTTCATAACTTTTTGAGGTGATATGGAACATAGTACGTTTATCTCTAAATTTAAAATTTGAAAACTACTCGCTAGAAGTTTTAGCAAGCAGCCTTATGTGTAAATTTTCTGAGAATACCTTCCGCGATACATTCTCGTGTTCATGAACATAAGCTGAGAAAACGTTTCTTTTCTAAGTAAAGAATTCTTCACTTTGAGGCACTCTCAATGTATCTGAACTAAACTTTCTAGTATAATTTTTTAAAGCATGACCATAAAGCTAAACGCTAACAGCGAGTCTTTCGTATAAACAGACGCATCTGCCACAATATTAATTGTATCTGAGAAACGAAATTAACGGGAAATTTAATTCTATGCATGTCGCCTCCAGTGTATAATGGAGACGAGAAGGGATTATTTGAAAAAGTTACATGATACGAAAAGCACCTGAAGCGTGCCGGAGAATAGTGAATGAAAATAGCAAAAATATGACGATATTTAGGAAAATGTTCAGATAACACTAGTGTGAGTAACAAAAATAACGCTGGATTTTCCTCACTTAGCTTTGAAGCAAACTCTTGATTCAAAGAATAAAAATAGAAAAGTAAATGAAATTTTACAAAACGTCCAGTTAATATTAAGTTTCTTTCGAGATCAGTTTTCCAAACTCGATATCTCATTCCTGTTCTTCAGCAAAGTTTTATGAAAGGAAACAACCTATCAAAACATCGCAACTTTTTTCTTTTCAAACTTCACATTTACGAGCATACTCAAAATAAGTATTGGCTTATGCACAAAATATTAAAAAGAAAACAATGCAAAGTTGTCCATGTCATTACTATACCTAATACAAAAATAAAAGGAAGATATCGAAAAAGAAGTTTCAATTTTCTTGATCGATTTCTTGTGAATTTTCTTGCAGATTTGCCGTTCTGAAACGGTCATGTGACAAGAGAACGTTCTGTGTTAATCCCCAGAAGAAAAACTGCAGAGACAACTTGGATATCCAATGGCAAATAGACTGTCCACATGTTGATTAGCGCAAGTAAGAATGTCAATAGTTACGCTATCCAAAGTCCCAATAAGACGGCGATCAGTCTTCTTTCAATATTACCTAATATATAGAGACATATACGTACGTATGTACATATATACATACATACATACGCACACGTTTCTGCCTATACGTGCGTGAGAAATATATATGCGTTAGAGTATTTATTTCGCATGAAAAGACATGCACAGAGACTCTCTCATACACACCCAGGAAAGATTCAGTTTTATACATAGGAAAAGCATTTTATTGAAAAAATATATAATAATGGAAATATATCAAGTAGAAGACCCAGAATCGTCTTATCTAGGATGTATTAATTTGTGTAGTTTTGAATATATACGGAATAGAATTATATAGGCATACACATATGTAAAGGTAATAGATGAATATACATTTTACCCCTTAATTGCTAGAATATGCTATTCTTCTAGAAGAAGAGCCGAGTTCCAATTCAAGTCGGGCTTGTTATATTCACTTACGCGCAAATACCGTTGAATAATATGAATCCACCACTTCCCCCAGCTATGGGTTAATTATTAAGACTTATGCTACAGTAAATCATATCTCGTACGCTGTACATAGATAGGTGATCATTTGTAAGCTCATTGATAACGTCTCGGAATTGTTAATCGAAGAGTAAAGTTCCAATTTCTGCTGGGTTAGATATATTCACTTATGTAAAAAATTGGGGAAGATTGGTGTAGATACATATTAATCTTGTATATGTATTTATACCTTTAAGTGTATTGGGATTCATATGTTTGTGTGGTGGCTTGTGTATATTTACACACTGTGTGCACTTATGTGCATATATATATATATATATATATATATATATATATATATATATATATATATATATATATATACGCTTTTCCTCTAATTTTTCCTTTATTTTTTATTTTATTTTCTGTACCCCTTTTTTGTTAAGAATAGATTTCCAAATTTTTATCCATTTTTGTTCCTTCATTTTTCTTTTCATTTTACTTAATAATATTTTATTATTATATATTGTAATTTTTTTCCTCCTCATGTTATTCATCGGATCATATTCTAACCACAACTTATCTTTGCTACAACTTACTACTCGCTTCACCTATGTTTACAATCTCACTCCGCCACGGCACACAATAATAATAGACCAGCCTAACGCTTTTACACCGTCAAAATTTTAAATTTAAGTTTATTCTCATAAAAAGTTTCGCACATCGAGGAATCAGACAGAGATATGTTTTTTGCGAAAAAATGCGATTTCCACTAGAAAATACACAATTTACATTGGGGAAAATAATTATTTCATCCCCTGCTGATTTTCTGAGTTTGCCACCTTACAAAAATGGAAACGATCTATAATTTTCAGGGTAGGTCCATCTTGAAAGTGAAGGATAGAATATAAAAAAAAATTCTAGAAAATCACATTATATTAATTTTTGAACATTTATTTCTTTATTATTGAAAAAAATAAATATTTCACCCCCTACCGACCAGCAATGATTCAGGCCCTACAGACCCGTTATGTAAATAGGGGGCATATAGACTTATCCTATTACTCAATTGTTACTCCTAATCAAGTACTCATTACCTGTATAAAAGACACTAGTTCAGAGAATCCTTCAGTGAAGCAGAATCTAATCTCTTTACAATGGGCAAGACAAAAGAATTGTCTAAGGATATCCAGAGCATAATTGTATACCTGCACAAGACTGGAATGGGCTAGAAGATGATTGGCAGGTGAGAAGGTGTCAACTGTTGGTGCGATAATAAGAAAATGGAAGAAACACCAATTGACGATCAATCACCCTCAGTTTGGAGCTCCACGCATGATCTCTCAACGTGGAGTGAACCTGATGATGAGAAACCTGAAGCAACAGCCCAGAACTACGCGACAAGAGATTGTTGATGAACTCAAGACAGCTGGGACCATAGTCACCAACATAACCATTAGTAACACACTACGTCGTAGTGGACTGAAATCATGTAGTGCCCGCAAGTTCCCCCCCTACTTAAGAGGGCACATGTACAGGCCCGTCAAAAGTTTACAAATGATCACCTAGATGATTCATAGGGGGGTTGGCTCAAATATATATATAAATTATTTTTTAAAAATATGATTCCATCGCTACATAAGAGTTCTCATGTTTCAAAAATAGAAGCTAAAAAACGGGGCGAAAGGGTGAACTTATTGTATCAACATATTAGTTACTTTCGGAAAGAGGTTAAGTTAAGGTAGGGTCGGGGTGTCTATTTTCAAGCGAATGATAACATCAGTTTGAAGCATGTCGTCTGGTCTGTTTCAAAGACGGAGAGTTGTTGGCATTTTTGTTACGCCGTTAAATTCGTATTTGTAAACCTTAAATTTTTTTCTAAAATGGTTGTTTGTATATAAATACGTCGTATTGAACTACAACTTGTTTTTTGACGATTTCATAAAGAGGGTTTTATCTTATGATTGGGTTGAAATTGAAATTGCTTATAGACTATGAAATTTAAAAAAAAATTAAAGCTAATTATTTAAGGCGAAATTTGTTGATGTCGGCAAAAAAATGTTAACTCATGTCTATGGTTTAATAAATTTTCGTTTTTTAGAAACTTAATAATGTGTAGTTTTTCATGAAGAATTTCAAGATTAGTTATTCCAAAATTCGCTTGAGGATGAAATAGAGCTGGCTTTTTAGCTTCTATTTTTGAAATATGTAGGAATGGAATCATATTTTAAAAAAATAATTATAATTTAGGCTCTACTTGTGTATTGAGCACTGTTTTTTAAAAATAAAAACAAAAATACTAAAGACCTTAACGGTTCTTTCCTATTTTTCTATATATTTACACACACACACACACACACGCACGCACGCACACACGCACGCACACACACACACGCCTGTTATGAAAAAATGTTTGCATAAGAAAATCTCATTTCTATCATCCTGGTAATATCTTTTGCTTTTATTTTTGTTCACTTCCATCAAATTTAGTGTGTGTGTTTGTGTGTGTGTGTGTGTGTTACGATTTGAATTCGTGCAGGTCATGATTATTGTTAGCAGTTAGTTTGTTTCCTTTTGACTGGATATCCGAATATTAACAGGAAGCGGCACTGGCAAATCACGAGAGGCTCAGCAATACAACAATGCAAAACACAATCTCCTCCATTTTCAAGAAGAAATGTTCTCTGTCCATTTCCAACCCTCTGTCTTTTCGATCGACAGAGTTTTTGATTTTAGACGGAGGCTATCAATTTCATGTCCCTGGAGTTGATATGGACATGAGATAAAATATTGAATATAACTTTGGTAGCGGAGGAAAATTCAACTAACCCAGCGAATATTTCCCCCCTTCGGCAGTAATTCACCTCCTTCGGCTTTAATATTTACATGTAAAAATGCTTGCTATTCATGCTCTGTCTGTTCATATGTGCTCACACACACACACACACACACACACACATATATATATATATATATATATATATATACACAAACGTACAGGAAACACACACATATATATATATATATATATATATATATATATATATATATATATATATATATATATATATATATATATATATATACACAAACGTACAGGAACACACACACACACACATATATATATATATATATATATATATATAGAAACAATACAGGAACAGATGCAAATATGAAATTGCACACATGCACAGACATGAACTTGTTTATACACATTTACACTTATCGTCGCGTAGGCTTGATCTGTAACTCTTTCAGATTTGTCTGTGGTAATTTTTATGCTGAAAAATTTCAATTTCATACTTACGTAGAAAGCAAATATAAGTTATATACCCAAAGTTGTGTTAATAATTCTTACATATATAATTTCAAAATTGCACTTGCTCCTTTTCACGACTTTGTCGTTCTCTTTGGTCTTATCTACTGAACGTTTTAAATGCTCGATATCATGAATTTCATTCAGAAAACAAAAGATAACAATCAATTTTTATCGTTCGAGATATTTTTCATGAAAAAAGTTCTAAAAACGATATGTGCTTCATAGATACAGTATTGTTTTTTGCATATGTATATCTACTTAGACTAGTCTGGCACAGTTCTAATATTTTTTGCATACAGGCAATTACAAATGCACTTCAAAGGTATATATATATATATATATATATATATATATATATATATATATATATATATATATATATATATATATATATAAAATATGTATTTTAATATCCTTTTGACACACTTAAATTAAATTCAAATGGATAAAAGTAAACTTTCACTATATACGCCAACAATGAAAGATGTCTCTCTGAAGCAAGCTCTATTCAAATGATATATTAATAAAAAGAAGTCCATTTAAATATAGAATAAGCTCTTGTAAACACCATCTTTACTTAGTGATGCATAAACTCGTTGCTGACACATATATTTTATATCCTTTTTCCTGCTTTTTTCTTTGTTGGTTTTCTGTCATTTCGAAGCAGATAGCTGGGTACAATTCTGTAGACCGTATCAGGATTTGAATATCTAATTCAAAGTAAGTAAGCACATAGAAACGCACCAGCGTACTACTGCTGTAATCTGCCTTTGGAATACTAACTGACATTATTTTTTAATTTTTTTCTTTACCGTTATAATTATTTAGATGATCATTTGTATATTTTTCAAATATGTATGCGTTAAACTAATTTCAAACAATGAAAACTTATGTTATTTTTTCACTAAATTTGTTATATTTTTTAGAAGAAAAGTAGAATGCAATAATATTTCTTTACCTACTGTAATATGAATGGGACATGAAGTAAGTAAGATAAGATATTTTCTTAATTGTTTGCACCACGAATTTGATAAACTGCTTTTACTATTATAATATTTAAATCTTTTTTTTTAATACTTTTATAGTTTCGTTTGTTTTCGTAAACTAAATGCAACATTTTCCTTTAATTTAACTTTATTTTAATTTTAGCAACGCAGTTAGTTTAATTATGTACGTATAATTTTGCATTAAATAATATTGAAAATGCTGAATTTATGAGAATGGAAGATTTGAATGAAAAGAAGTGCAAAGTTTGAAAAAGAAGTTCAGGAAACAAGAACACGTAATTCAGATTTAAAAAATATTCAGTAGAGAACGACAAATGAAACGCATGTTCCGTCTTTTCAGACGGTCACTAAATTATATATTGTCTACAATCCTGGGTATAATCAAATTTGAAACTGAATTTTATATTTTACAGTTATATCATAAACAAAATAAAACTGTAATTTTGAAGAGTTCTTATATTTAAAAAAAAAACCTTTATTTTTATGATTAGAAGTAAAACATTTCTGTACCTAATAGAATAATGCGACAGTTTGTTAAAGTTGTCTATGGTCAGCAAATATATAGTTATAAAATGGTGTTCATCAATTGAACTTTCAGTGTATACTCTATTAAGGTAGCCATGTGTCAAACGAATAACTATAGCCAAAATAATTGTGTAGGTCACTGAAATATCTTCTCAATAACAAAGGAAATACTGCTATTTAAGAGAAATTAAGAATATTCCTTCTGACCAAAATTCTAAATTCGCATACATTCTAGCGTTTCCACAAGCTTTTTAAAAGCTGATGACTAAAATTAAAGGTTAAAGAAAAAATTACAAGCTTAAGAAGTTAAACAAAAATTAGTGAACCTGTTAAAATACTATGCTCAAGTTGCTATAGATATTGGATTCACTCCACATTTGGGATCTGCTGGGAACTGAACCGGCCGAAACGAAATGAGTGAAACAAATATCATACTAATCGGAATTATTCATAGATTACATCAATTTGCCTTGCGTTCGAGCGAGCATGAAAAATTAAGCTTAACGATTTCATCTCACATTTTTAAATCTGAGATAAAATCTTTAAATGTATAAAAAATGTATTTCTTTAGAAAATTTTAATCATATTTGATGCCGGCTGAACATAGTTTTTTTATGATGCAAAGTCGTCACGAAAACGTTAACATTTTTTTTTAACATTTTATGAATTTGGCTTTCAACATTACTTGGTAGTTAATATAATATAATTTGGTAATAAAATGAAATATTAATTCAATTTATTGATTTATAATTAAAAAAAAAACTTAATATCACTTAATAAATAGCAATTATTATTTTATTATTAAGGGAGTTTTTCAATGTTTTTCAAATAAAATAAAACTTTTTCATTTTGTTTTGCATTTCAGTAGTTTATGGTTGAGTTAAAATTTCTTAAAACATTTTTCTTGAAAGAAAAACTATTTTACTTCCACCTAAAATGAAACTAAAACAGTTTTTTCTTTCTTCTCTTTTTCCTTCTTTCCTTAAGAGAAAAGCTTTTGCTTTTATGAAGCGTGCATATTCTGATGAGTTATTTACTAGGTAGGTGATACTCTATAAGGACTAAACATCCTACAATATTAATGGTCACTCAGCATTATACAACAGCGATGCGTTCATTTTCGGGAGCTCCTTTTAAGTTATCACCTTGAAGATGTTTTTCATCCGTGCGCCCGCATGAATAGAATATGGCACATAGTCCCAAGCATACATGGGACCAGAGGGCAAAAACTGTTTAGCTCCCTCCTATTTTGAAATACTTCCGACATTAGAGATTAACTGTAGCCTTTTAATAGATCGGAAAGTTTCTATCTGGTTGAGATGGCCCATTTTTTTATCAAAGACAAAAGCCTTGAAGTTAACAAAGTGACAAGAGCCAGAAACACTGACACGCAAGCAAACAGACGATGATTTTCAATCTATTTAAATAATATTCTTAATACAAGTCGAGGCAGAAATAGATCCCACATAATGGTAAGACAAGCTAGATGAAAACACCATTATCACTAATGTATTACCATTATCCAGGAGGTATTTCTGGGAGGTATTTCTAACGCAAACATATTTAGCGTTTTAAATAATCGAAAATGTAACTTAATATTACACTATTAGTAAACTGATGGAAAATGCATTGTAGTTGTTAAGCGAGAGAGCAGCACGCGAAAAGTGAAACTTGGGTAGACATATACAAAACCCAATCTAGCCAGTTTAATAAGGGTATATCAGGCATATGCATCACAGCCAAATATGCTATGATGCATACTGTGAAGTGTTTTGATAAAAAACAGCGCATGATCTTGCAGGTGTCCCAATTAGAAATACTTTCAGGTTGGTTAAACTAATTCACTGAGATGGTGTTCCCGAGTATCTAGATATGATTGCCAATTGTATCTTGGCTCCCTTATCCTTCAAATTAAAAAAGTACTTTCAATACCCAACCCTGATGCTCAATGCACCAGCCCCTTGGAAACTGCTTAACAATAGTTACTGTAGCCAATCAAGAGAAAACAATGCACAAATAAACGCCTCCAATTATTCATCATGGTTCTCATAGTTTTTGATATTCATATCTGAATCTATGAAAGCCATTGTGAAGGATATTATTATTTCTGTTTATTCTCGGGTAAGATCTTAATAACTTAATATCTTATAATTAATGCATAGATGACAGACCACAACAAACAACCATCAATCTCCTCTTGGTGTTCATTACTTTCCGGGTTATTCTTGACGTTCCTAAGAGGCTTACTTTCTGTAACAGTTCCACTGTGCAATCAATACCAATTGTTTTTATCTGTTTCTGTTTTTCCAGTCACTGCACCAAGTGTATCAATGATAACTGGTATGTTTGTGACTTTCTTTAACTTCCAAAGCCTTACAAGTTTAAACTTCCATAGGAAATTATTTTTTCTTCATTTTGCTCTGTCGTTACATCAAAAGGACACAATAGTTCAATGATTAAGCATTCTTTGTCTATTTTATCTCTCACTCACCTATCCAGTTTGACCAATTTTGTATTTGTATTGAAAAGTCATGATTCTGACTTAAGTACTCTCTCAGGTATATGATTGTATCATTCATTTTTAGCGAAAAAAAGGAATGGTACAATTTCAGTCCTCACTTCTCACACAGCTACTAGTACTTTGCCAAAAGGGTTAAAAGACTAATAAGGCAATAATTTCAGTGGTCATGAGGTTCATGAAATTTCTTAAAGACAAACTACAGTGAAGAATTTCTAAGAAGCTGAAAAGTAAGAAGTGGCAAGGCATTTGTTGTAAACTTTGGAGTAGGACAGGAGCCTGTTCAGGGACATATTCCCTTAGGACAATTGTGGGGTTACCGACAAATCTGTGGCGATCTAGTTTGAAGATGATAGCATAAACTTTGGACAGAGTTCTGCATGTACCAGTCAGAGATTCTGTTCTAAGTGAAAATCAGGCAAAGATACGCACACACACACACACACATATATATATATATATATATATATATATATATATATATATATATATATATATATATATATATATATATATTTAACTTATGCACATTTTGTTGAATGCTAATGAAATTCTTTGGTTCGAACTATGATTCTGATTTTCGCTAGAGTTTAAACATTTTTAAGCGCTTTCCGCTTTCATAAGCCATTATCAAAGAATGTTTCGGTAGGAAGAGAAAATATATGACAATAAAATTAAGGCAGATAAATGAATAGATTGAAAAGGGATGATAAAAACATGCTCAAAAATGAAAATTGTGGCTTTCAGTCAAGGATTATTTGTTTTTTAAACGGTCAGTTATTCAAACTTTTCTCTTATACTCACCTCGTTTGTATATTAACTCTGGGGTAGAAAAACCATTCAATTCGGATTATATTTAAAAGCTATTTTTTCGCGGTTTAAACAAAGAGGGGTTCTTCTAGGACAAATAATTGTAAAATCTTGTCCACATGAATTGACACAATGATGTATAGAGGTACAGGCACATAAAAACACAGATGGAAAATGTGTGTCGATGTCAAAATATATATAGTTTTCACTATTAAAATTACGTTAGTATTAAAAAGAAGATAACAATAAGAAAATAAAGAAATTAATGATACAAAATGTGATTTTAACAAAACTTACGTCTTTTAAATCTATTTGTTTAGCAAAATTGTAAAAATATGGCTCATGGTGTTTTGTTTCTCAGTAAATGTGGATCAGTTTATAACTATCCCCTTTCATTATTGTTTCCTTTTTTCTGGCATTTTCTTGCACCACTTTTTTGAATCGATAATTCCAATATAGATTGGTAGATAATCAAGTCTCAGTCTCTATCCAAAACAGACAAAAACGCGCGCGCGAATAAATTTATGAAGGGTGGTAGGCATGTATAATCTATTCAAAGATGATTTATTCTTTTGTTGTTTTTTCTCCATTTTGTTTTTAACTTTAATTTTTAAATTTGGTTTATCAGGTGCTTAGAATTTCTTTAGTTCGTTTCGATTTACAAGTTTTCAATTCATTATATTTTACTTCATTTCAACGTTTGAATCGATATTTGTTTAGCATTCTTCATTTCACAAGGCATATTTTGTGCTTTCTTTCTTTGTATTATTTTCTGCTCTTCCCTTTTCTCTAGTTCTGAATGTACGATGTAAAATTAACTTTGTTTCTCTTTTTATCCATCCCAATTTTTTGTAGCCTTCATTTCTGAGCATCAATATAAATATATTTCCTTTAAATTTGATTTTTAGAGAATTATTCCAGCTATGTACATATAAAATTATCTCTGAATTGATTTTTTTTTCTGTAAGATGACTCAGATTTAAATGATTTCAATACTTCAAGTAATCTCAACATTATTTCGCCAATACACCACAAAAGTATATCAACAAATATTGACAGAACCTTATATTTAGTAAATGGAAAAGAAAAACATATTCTTGCCCCTCCCACAACTCATTTACCGTTACTTCCTCGTGGGTTTATGAGGAAAGTTAATGTTTGAAATCAACTAAATTATAATTTAAAAATTTTCTAAGATATCCAAAAATTGATAAGCTGACTCATTATTTCAGAATAAGCATATAATCAGATAGCAATGGAAATAACTCCGGGTTTGTATAAGTAAAGTTACTTAAACGATGTCTCTTTTTTGTGCTATTGTTAAAAATTATGAATTCTGAAATCATTGTAATTATGAATGCTGAAAACAATTTCAGAATCCTTTAAAGAGAAATTAGTAAAAAGAAAAAAATAGAAAGATGAAAAAAAGTGTGTAAATAAGTGAATTTCGTGCGACAATTTAATTGTCGGAACAGCCCTGAAAAGGCAAAGTTTTTTTTTTACATGGTCGTTATCGTCTCTATCTTTACAAGAATACTTTGAAGAGTAACCAGGGAAGCAAACAATGCTTTCACTACGTCATCCCGGGAACTATCAAGGCTCGAGGCACGATCATTGAAAACATTCTTTTTATTTCTATATCCTCTATTAGAATGTGCCGTTTTGTTTTTTCATATACAGTTCTTTCGTTATCTGTTACATACTTAATATTCAATCTCTTTGAGCAAGGTTTACACTCTGCCCATAGTTGCATCTTTTCTTTATGTTTTGAGCTGACCACTTCTTGGGTTATCGTGCACATATTCTATTCTTTTCTTAAACCGCCTCGTCCATTTAAAAACAATTTATTTCCTTATAACATATCCACTATAATTCATTTTTAATAAAATGAACATTTCAATAATATTTAACCAACCTTCTCATAAAACTTGATGTCAATCCACTGCTCTAGATTCTTTTCAACCATTTTCCTTCACTAGTATAACATGAAAATGTACAACTTCCTTTACTGTTCGGCAATGAATAACACCTCTCATCTACGTCTCAAAAAACAGTAAATTTGAAAATATTCGAGCACAAATGTTTATCGAAATCATTACATCATAGACGCACATCCCTTATATATATATATATATATATATATATATATATATATATAGAGAGAGAGAGGGACTAGATCCATGATGATATAATTTAAGATGAAATATAAAGGTATTATATGTGGATTAGTGTAAATTATCGCAGATATCTGTTCATACTGAGGAGATTAATTCAAAATACGAAACAAATGAAGCCCAAGGAAAACTTGTGAATATATTGACTTAAAAAGGTCTATTAAAACAATAATTTTCAACATTTTGTCTCAATTGATCAGAATAGCTTGGATTTTATTAGATGTGTGCAAAATTTTACAACGAAAAATCGCTTACTTTCTAGTTTACATACACCTAATTGGAAATACATTTAATGTTCCAACTGTTTCCCTGAAAAGCAATGAGAAATTGACAAATTTCAGAACAATTTCAAGTATATATGACTGGTATTTTAGCTCATAATTGGTATATAATGTTATTTATGAAACTGAATCACAATACATTTTTTTTAATTTTCGAAATGATATTAAAGAATATAATTTATGTTGATGATTTCTACATATTACTTTTCTCTTACAATATAACTGCTTAAATGACAAAATAACTTTCTAAAGACAATAAGACGAGTCGCATAACTAAATTTATTAAGATTCTAATGAATAGAGTCCATTAGACTATATGCACAAGAACATTGGTTTTATTCAAGACGCTGAAGCAAGTTATTTAGAGAAAAGAAAATTGTGCTAGCTTGCTACGTAATATTTAATCTCTTATGTGGCAGTAAATGTTGAACAATCTTTCACAGATAAAGACTTGATGTACCAATGAATGCCATGGAAAAATGTGAGCAATGAAGAAGTCAGAAAGTAAATAGGAACAAAGAAACTTACAATCAGAAATAATTGAATTTTTTAGGACACATAAGGATGGAAACGTTCCTAGAAAATTTAACACTTATAAGACATATTAAAGTCAAGAGAAACAGGTGGAGAAGCAGCGAGTAACCTACATAGCAAGTTTGTGTGAGTGGGCGGAAGAACAGGTATAAAGAGGAACACTAAAGAACAGGGTTTAGTGAAGATTCAATGGGAAATTTCCACGTTATGAAGGGACATGGCACAAAAAAGATATTAAAATATATTGAAATCAAAGAAAACAGCTAATTGTAATTAATCCGTACTTTCATAGAAACTCAAGATCTAATGCATATTTGGACATGGTGAAGATTATTTTTATGAGCAACCAATAGATATACCACTCTATTTGTGAGTTTTAATATACTAACTAGTACTAGTGGTTAACATAATTCATTTTTCAATGTATAGATATATGGGAATATGTATGTTTGAGAGACACGTTACGTCTGGATCACAAATTAAGGGATTCTGATGCAAAATTATGATTTGTATGCTCGTCTCGCATACCACTAGAAAAGAATTCTATTCTCACTGAGTAACTCTGGGATAGATTAAATTAATATTATCTCCACGCAAACAGTTCCTTGCTTTTACAAGTATTTAGGTGCATAATGATTATCTTTACTATCTTAACTGTTCAAGATGATAAATTAAAAAAAAAAATCGATCTGGAATGCTGTGTCACTTAATACTTACGATATCGATTACTTCTTCTTGGATTCGCATTATTGAATATTAATGATTGATTTTCAGATCAATATCTTGGATCAACATATCTAAGTACAGCAAAACTCGTAGATTTTATTACATTTATGCAGTTGCTTAAAAACATTAAATTTTCAGTTATTTTAGATAATACACATTCAATATTTGATGACTTTTGTATGTTAAATATCGATTTTTAAACATTTTCAAATTTTCCCTATATTTTCTGTCTAAAGAGAATCATCTTATTAGATATCTTACATTGTGGATTTTATTTTTGTTATGCAAAATATTCTCAAATATTGATTAATATGGTAAAAATAAAACATTACTTCAAAAACGCCAAACGAGCGCCACTATTTTCACGCATTTCGTTTATATAAAAAAAAAACAAAAACAAAAATAACTTTTTATATTCCCTAACAACTCTTTTCTATGTGAAGAAAACTGATCAATTGTAAATAAGTTTATGTACAAGGGTGTGCTGAAAAGTGCTCGATCCGACCAAGGGCTCGCGAAGAATTTTTGATAGGCAAATTTCGAGAAACAGATCAGGCCGATAACACCACCTCATAATTGTCATTGAATGATAATACCTGTTATTTACTGTCATGAGTTTTATCATAGGAAGAAAAAAAATCTGGATGCAAACAAAAATATTTTCTGGGTGCAAACAAATTGTTATACTGATTATTGTTCAATTATCTCGAACATATTTAATTTTGTTTTATGAACATGTTTAGATCTATATGTTTAATGGAATAGTGTTGAGTTAAGAACATTGATAAAGAAATAGATTATAACGAAAAATATTTTTGTAAGAAATAAATGCTTTTTTCATCATTAAGCTACTTATTGACTTATTCTAAGCCTGTATTGACATTTACGAAATTTAATCAGTTTTGTCTTTTATACTTCAGTACGCACTCTTTCATATATCGAATCAATAAAATTTTCTATGTTCTGTAGGATATCTCGACAGGCCATCTTTATTAGATACTATGGAATCTTATCGAAATAATGTAATTTATGAGCTCAGTCATTCACGTTCATTCTCTTATTTGTCAATATAGGCTTCACCCGTCTTACTATATTTTGTCAACGAAATCATAAACTCTGCAGATTCCTTCCTAATTTATTCAAATTTATATCGTTACTCTGCCTATCCTTAAGTATGTGTTTATATTTTAATAAATTTCGAAAGAAAGTTATTCATTCATTGATATTTTAACGATCTAACCTCCGAAACGAATCTTTGTAAATCTGTTACCCAAGTGAGGGTATCTATTAACAGTTTTTTTCTTGGCATACTTTCCTACGTGGATATGTGCATTTTTTTCTTTTCAGATTTTAAACGATGATAGATCTGTTCTATTTTTTCAGTACGGCTGGCATATAGAATAAAAGTTTCTAGCACACGTTCAAAGCACAAAGAAAAATATAGGGAGGAATTAAATAAAAGAACAGATTATAAATTTGCTACCGTCATTTTATGGGGACAAGTGACATATGGACGTGAATTTTAATTTCTCTTTGCTGCTTTCCTACATTAAGCAAGAGAAACAAACGAAAAATTTAAACAAACAACCTATGTATTGATGCTAGTTATTGGCAGACGACAAATTGTGTGTCCCAGTGGTTTCATTCTTTATTCAGTTATTTAAATATGATTTTTGCTGATGATGTCAAAATCAACACGGATGAAATCAGAAAGGAAGGGTTTAAGATATGCCCATCGAGAAATGAATATTTTTAAGTCATTTCTGCATTTTGTGTCAATAACTATTCCTATAACTCAACGCCATTTGGGGCACTAGGGATTGCAGGATAGAGGTAGTAGGGTATGGAAACTTTGAAATTCACTCTGGAACTGAAACACTGATTCCTAGAATCTCGACGTGGCTTGCTATCTCATTATCCCCGACAGGATTCATATAGAAATGACCGTCTGTCTTCTTCGACAATTCCCTTTCACCGCCTCAAAACTTACTACGGATGAATGACTTCACTTCTCCATTCGCACAATTTATCCTTCCTGTCTACACACACTCATTGCTTAAGCCCCCAAGAGTTTCTATCTTTCCAAGTAATTATATTGGCAGGCGCATGAGGTCTTGATCGCCAGAGGGATATTGTTGAACCCGATTAAAGAAAAAAATGAAGATATGCCCTCGGGATTTACAGTATTTGGATGCTTATTTGTAAATAAGACTTTGTGTTCGTGCGTTCTGATTTTTGCGCGTGAGGAGCGTTGGGTCTAGGGCTTGGAAAGAGGGTATTTCAAGTCCATTCTAGTAATTTTGGCAGGAAATGTCTTTTGCTACCAATGAAAAATAAGTGTTACATGTGTCATTCAGTTTTGACCGCTTAGAAGCATTCTTATTCCATTAACAACAACGTCGTTTTTCCATCTCGTCATCATTAGCATTCTATGCTTCATTTTGATTTTTATTATTGCAATTTGTGTTTTATGGTTTATTTTTACTCAGTTGCTTTTTCTTTCGTTTGAATTTCATTACTTTCTTTTCCCTTGATCAAAACATTATTGACTCTCCTTTCCTTTATTCAATATTTCTATAGTCACTTTGTCTATCTATGTACCTGGGTTAATTGCCTTAGAGCGATGCATTGAGAGCTAGTCTCTTAGCCAATTTATTTGGGCAGCCAGTTGAATTCTCAATACTATTGTGGTCCTGTCCAACACTAAATTCAGTTTAGCAGAGCACCGATAGTTACTGATATTCGAGCCGAAATAAAAGCAAGAATTCGAATTTTGATTTTCATAATCGTCAAGCTTGGGAGAGTTGATTAACATGATCTTCGTAAGTATCCCCAAGAATAATATGTAATTTATGTAGATACCTATTTATTATCTAGATACCTATTTTAAGCATGTTTAATAATTTTCAACAGTTATCCTTAGAACTGGATAAAGCACTAGAAATTTGGAGTCTGATTTTAAATACTTTCCTGCACTAATTGTTTTTGGTGACAGGTGCTAATAATCCATGAACTTAAAGCACATTCTATACTTCTTATGAATAAATTTATTTTGTGAAAAGTTATGGATTTAATTTTTCATTTAATATCCCCCAGAGGATGGTGAACTATGCAAATATAAAAAGGTATGGTAACAAATTATTACAAATATACATTTTAAAATATTATTACGTGCTATTGTGTACACAGTAAGATGGAAATGAGCTGGCTGGACAAAAATAAATAATCTCTACCAGCATGCAATTATTGAGTAGATAGGTTCGCCTAATAGAGGTTTATCTCTTATTCCTTGTTTGGTATTGGGGTGCCGGTTCCTTCTAAAGTCTTTTCATTCTCAATAGCACACTTGCGTCTTTTTGGCATTATCGCCTTGATTGAAGGCAGTAAGAATACTGAAAAAAGTGAGTCTTGTCAAGTCTTGTCACACGATCTTTAGCGATAACTATCAAATTGCTTTGTTAACTATACTAATAAATTATTATTATAGTTAACAAAGCTATTTGGTACTTATCGCTAAAGATCGTGTGACAAGGGTCGACAAGTCACAGGCACTTTTGTCAGGAACATAATATATATATATATATATATATATATATATATATATATATATATATATATATATATATATATATATATATATATATATCATCTTATGCTAGGGTTTTGGAGATAGAGCCCAATAACCATATATATATTCTGAAACTACATTACTCAGTATACTTGGATGAGTATATTTCATTTTGATGAAAGGGTGTCCCCGCTGAAATTTATTTCCCTTCAATATAAATAAAATTTAAATTTGAACACGGGAATGGTTCCTACCCAAAATATAGAAGAATGCCAGAAGGTTGAGCAAAATCATTTATTTTTCTCCACAAATTATAACAAGCTGAAAATCAATCATTTTCTTACAAAAAATGTGTGTCACGTAACAAGGCGCGAGTAATTTGGATAGTATATATATATATATATATATATATATATATATATAAAGATATGGTTTGTGGTACAAAATTTTATGACCGCCATGAAAAGACAAAATTTATTTCTTATTACCACTCATGAAGATAATAGATAAAAAGTAAAACTGAAAAACGGTCTAACCGGTTTTGAAACTCGCTCAACAGAGCTAAATCGAGGTCAATAAATTAAATAGAATTATCACTAAAAAGATGAACATTATGTATGGGGAGGGGAGAAGAAAAAAATATTGCTTAGATGGAAATTAGTTGGAGGCCCAGTACGTAGTCCTTCTGTTTACACAGAGAGGGCTTCAACGATAAAATATGACAATATCGGGTAATCAAGGCACTTCGTAATAATAAATCTTTGGTGATTACAAAACGTGATAAAGGTTCTGGTGTTGTCATTCTTGATTATCAAGATTATTTTAACAAGACGGTGACCATTCTTGGAGATTCCTCTAAATTTGTCCGGTTAGGCCCAATAGATAAATTTGACTCTACGTTATCTATTGAGGCTAAGTTCAAAAAACGTCTAGTTATGTGGATTAAAAGTGGGAAATTGCCCACTGACATTTCCAATTTAATTAGACGCTTGGGTTCCATTCCTCCCCGTCTCTATTGTTTACCCAAAACTCATAAAGTTTGGGGTTCCATTGAGACTTACTCTATCTATGATAGTATCTTCCCAACATGGCGTGGCTAAATGGTAATATTGCAGCCAGTTTTGGAACAATATAGCTTTGCCTGAATTAAAGATTCGTTCGAATTCTCTGATTTTATACAGCGTTATTAGTCGATGGATAAATCTATGCGTTCCTACGATATTTCCAGTCTATTTAACTGCGTTCCACTTGCTGAGACAATCGATATACGTGTTGATGCTCCATATCGTACTCAGTTGTCTCCTCCTGTTATTCCTGAGGACGTGTTCGTCAAACTGATGAAATTTGCCACGATGTCAGTCATTTTAGCAAATATCTTTGTTGGGTTCCACGAAGAGAGCCTGTTATCGAAACCTAATAAACCTGACGTTTATTTCTGTTAAGTTGTCGACACTTTTGTCTCTTCGATAACGAGATTGAAGCGGACCATTTTCTTTCGTCTCTTAATAATATGCACCCATCTTTAAAATTTATACAAGAAAAGGAAATTGATTCTTCTCTTCCCTTTCTTGAATTTTTGATCAGCAGATCTTCGTCGGGTTTTGTTACATCTGTTTATCGTAAACCGACATTTACTGGGCTATGTACCCGTTGGGATTCTTTTTGTCCCGTAAAACGTAAAATTAATTTAAATAAAACCCTTACCCATAAGGCTCTAATGATCTGTTCTAAGATTAAGGTGGATTATTATTATCACTACTCTCTGTGTCTACTCTATCTGTTTGGCATTGTTCAGTCAATAATTGAGAATAAAACTGATGAATTCAATAAAGTCAAACCTGCTATAGTACAAAGTCCTGTGTACCCGCGCCTTCCTTGGCTGGGTAATATCAGTGATAAATATGCTAGGCAAGTTTCCGTAGCAGTTCGACATTGTTATTTTGCCGCTAACACTGCTATGGTCTTTTCCGCAAGGCCTGCTTTTCCCTCCACATCATAATAGTTCTTTAATTTGTTCCTATTAAATGTAGTTGGGGCTCACACTACATAGGGAGAACGACTCAAAGGCTGGATGTCAGAATAAAGCAACACGTTTCAACGAAAATCCGCAAACTTAAGTACACTCCTTCAGACATTCTAATACGTACGGGTCTTCCATCGCAGAGCACCTAATAAATAGATATAATTGTGCTACTAGTTTCAGTGTGGACTCATTTACTATTCTTAGCAAATCCTACTCGAATTACCACTTAAAAGTGTTGGAGGCCTTTTATATTTTATCGTTGAAGACTGGGCCTTCAACAAATTTCTATCTAAACTATGTTTCTTTTTTCCACACTAATGCATATTGTCCACCTCTTTTTAGTGATAATTCTATTTAATTTTTAAGCCTCGATTTAGCTCTGTTGAGCGAGGTTTGAAACCAGTTAGCTAGACCGTTTTTCAGTTTTAGTTTTTATCTATTATCATCATGAGTGATAATAAAAGTAAATTTTGTCTTTTCATGGCGGTCATATATATATATATATATATATATATATATATATATATATTAAGAAAAAAGTAATCTAATGAATTCGTCTAATCGTTAAAATACTGTTTCGTTCTTAGCATGAGAGAATGTTGTTGAATAAAGTTCGGCTTTGGGTAAAATAAAATTAAAGTATTTGGATAGTAGAAAAATGCGTTATTTTTTTCATTCTTACATTATTTTGTATGTCCCACCAGATGCAACTGCTGTTAATGTGTCGATTATTGATGAGAAAATAATTTATGATTAATTTATTAACATTAATTCAAGTTCAAATTAACACCTTGAAAACTTAATAACCTCAATGTAGATCATCAGAATTCGTAACTTTCTATAAAAACTACAAATGAATTTTACATACACACGGATCATAATATGAAATTGATGTTTAAAACAAAATGTCTGATAAGAATAGTAGCGTTTTCTGGTAAAAATCAAACATTTGAAAGAATCCCTCTATTCTTGTTTCATAGCCACAGATATCGCTATTCTGAGCTTATTGCAATTTACCAACATATTATAATGAAAAATAACTATAATCAACGAACGTGGAACTCGTGTTGGATTTTAACATAAGGGTATGCAGGTGTTCCATTGATGGCTATCAGGAGACGCTTCCACATCCTCCTGTGATGATTCTTTCCTGATAAGAGCTTTCTAGAAGATACTGAGTAACATGGATTGGAAAAAAGAGAACTGAGAGCGTTGACAAATTACTGAATAGCATTTCCATCTACTAATATAATCTCTATATTTATCTCTGCAGCAGGTCTCTTCTGGACGTGGGCTATCAAGTCTCTTCACAACTTCCTGACCTTTTTGTAAGATTTTTTTCTTTCTCTCCTAGTCTCTATTCTGCCAAGCATTTATACAAGTTTCTTAAATAGGTTATTTGCTGATTTATCCGTTTCTCTTGCTTCCAGTATGCACAGAGAGTACCAAATTCTTGAAATCTCTCCTCATAATGTGTCCAAGAAATTTTAATTGTCCCTTTCTGATTCTAAATATAAGTGTCCTGTTTGTTTCTATTTTCCTTGAAACTAGCTCGTTGTTAACATGTTACTCTTCCACGGTATTTTCAGTATCTTTCTGTAGAATTACATTTCTATTGTCTTAAGTTTATTTTTCACTGCCATATAGGATGACAGATATTACATAACAATTCAGCACTAACAAAATTTTCCTGTTTCTTAATATTTTGCTTAGCTTTTGGAAGGCAATATTCGCTATCCTAATGTGCCTTCGGATTTCGGTATCGCATTTTCTGTCCTTTGTTAAAAAATTTCCTAGATATTTAAATTGTTTTATTCTGATATCTCCAATTCGTAGTTCGCATCTTGGACTCTTCCTTTTGATGAAATCACACATTGTCTTCTTACAAATGATATTCTTCCCTAATGATTGAATATTTTGACTTCTACCAAAGTAATATCACAAACAGAAAGTTAGTTTTGACGACAAGGCTAAAGCCACAGCTTTTTAAAAAATACATTAAGAAGCGAAACTATACCTTTTCAACTTCAAAATGATAATCAACTTCAAAATGGACTTATTTTCAGGTAAAAAACTTAATCTAAAGCTAAAGGAGAAGTTGGAGAATAAACGCGGGAAAAGTCAAAAATCGCTGGGGGCACCGGGCCCCCTATCCTCTGCCCCGTCTTCCCCTTCTTCATCTAAAACAAAATTCACTAAGCCACCTCCGCCCAAATCTGTATCAAACACTCCAGTTAAACATCTTCATTCGTCCAAGCCTTCACCGGTGAGGACACCTTCCGGGTGGACTCCTTCAACTACTCCCAACATCACACCCAGGTCAACACCCATGCAATCACCACAAAAGAAAAGGGTCAGAAGCCCTGACTCACAAATCATTACAGATAAAAAGAAAAAAAAGATCAAACCACCTTATCTCACAGGGGAAGACGTCTGCCGCGTATCCCGGGACCAGGCGGAAAGAGTCTTCGGCCAGACAAGGAATCCTTTGGAACTTTCAAAAAATAAATGATTTAGATGTCGAGAAGCCAGATAATTTCCCTGAGGCTAAAAGAATCTTGACAGTCATAAGAACTGGCCCGGGCACGCGGGAGATTTGGTGCATGATAGAGGAGGCCCAGTCGTCGCTAAAAATGGTGCCTCCAGCTGTCTATATTCTTGACCCTTAAATGGATGAACAAAATCAAAAACTTAAAGGGAGGGTCCCAGTTTTCGTTCACCCATCCCTTTATAGAGCACTCAAATTAACGTACCCTTCGGACATCGGCGGTTTGTCTCAGCAAAATGAGATGGCGTCTGGATCCATGGGACGAGCTGTCGGTGTCCTCACCCCAGCCATGTTCTATCCTGAAGGACAACCCTAATCGGCTTCACAATGGCACTTTGGTTAGCTAGTTTAAATGTCCGGGCCCTTAGGTCCGAGTCTCGCAGGGCGAGGCTCTCTCGTGACCTTCAGCGCCTCGGGGTGGATGTATGTTGTATACAAGAGACCCGGTTTTCTTCTCATGATCGTGAGGACATACTGTCTAAGGGGTTCGCCCTTTATTCAGCATGTTTTGATGGTCGTTCGAGGGGTGTCTCTTGGCTAGTGAGCAGGGCTTTGAAGGCTGCATGTACCCTTGTCTTCGCGGATCCGGCGGGCAGGCTTTGCGTGCTGGATGTTACCATAAAGGATAAGGCTCTACGCCTCATTGGGGTTTATGCGCCCAATAACCATGCCGAGCGGCCTGCTTTGTTTCGGCAGATCGCGCCGTTCTTGACGACATCTCGTCGGGTAGTTTTAGCGGGGGATTGGAATGCCGTCCTTGACCACGATATAGATCGTATAGGGCATAAACAAGGTACTAACAACCCGGATGTGAAACCATTTCGGGACTATCGATGGGTTTGATCTTATCGATAAGTACCGGAATGAACACCCTCGGGAGGTAGCATGGACTTGGACTACTGGTGGCAGCTCGGCTCCTGGGTCGCTTGCGAGCTACCTGGACCGAGTCTTAGTTAGGAGAGTCGATGTAGGGCTCTTAGGGTGTACAAGTTTCCATTATATAGGTTATACGGATCATAGGCTTGTCCGGGTCCGTGTAAACTAAGATAAGCCTAAGGTTAGATTGGCTGGCTACTGGAAACTGAACTGTTCACTTTTTGGTGATCAGGGTTTCCGGGACCAGCTGTTACTAACGATACAAAGGGAATTGACGGGGACGGTTGTGGGGACATAGCTTTAGCTAAGGCAGAGTTGGCCTCCTTGCTTATCGAGAAGGATCAAGCTCTGGTAGTTAGGGCTAGGTTAAAAAGAATGTCTTCTGAGGCTACGAATATGGCCGCTGAACTGCGTGTAGAGGAGAATCGAAACGCGTCTCGGAGACATATAGCGTGCGTCACATTACCGGATAAGCGGACCGTGACTACAAACACGGGCATATGTGAGGTCTTTCGGGATTACTTTCAGGATCTTTTCACCAGGGAGCCCGGTCTGAGCTCTGCTCAGTTCAACGCCTATTTAGCTGACTTTCCCTGCCTCTCGGCAGCTGAAGTGGCTAGGTGCGAGGGCTCCATAACAGAGTCGGAAATCTGGGAAGCGCTGAAGCAGGTTGGCCTGGATAGGTCTCCGGGATTAGATGGTCTTCCCTACGAAGTTTATTTGAGGTTGTCGCACGTTTTTGTTCCTCTGCTGGAACTGATTTTCAACCACTGGATGAGGCAGGGGTCTTTACCTCAACGCTTCACCAGGGGTGTGATCAAGTTGCTGCGTAAGGACAAGGGCGGTGGGGATGGGTTAGGGAACTTTCGCCCTTTAACTATGTTAAACACTGACTTAAAGATTTTGGCGAAGATCTTAGCCAACCGTTTGCAGCTTGTCCTGTCTAGTCTGATTGGCCCTGAACAGACTTGTGCTGTGAAGGGTAGGACTATTCAGGATAACCTTCATATGGTACGCTTGATCTTAGAACAAGTCGACAGTGAAGCCGCGCTGATCAATTTAGATCAGTCCAAGGCCTTCGATAGGGTTGACCATCGATTTCTGGATGCTGTCCTTTCGGCGGCCGGTTTCGGAGCCGACTTTCGCTCCTGCATCCGACTTTTGTATGCGACCCCCGGTGCGCTGGTGGAAGTGAATGGGGTAAGATCGAAGCCTTTCGTATTGTCTCGCTCCATTCGTCAAGGTTGTCCGCTCTCGCCACAGCTTTACGTTCTTGCGTTGGAACCTTTCCTTTGCACGTTAAAGGCGAATCCGGTCCTACGCTGAATTTCGCTGCCTGGTGCTTCCACCTCGGCCAGGTATTCTGCCTATGCTGACGACGTTTCGGTTCTTGTGTCGAGCAGAGCCGAGATTGTCAGCAAGCAGATCAGTGGGTATGAGATGGTGACAGGGGCCAAGATCAACCGCGATAAGTCTGTGGGCTTGCGGTTGGTTGCGTGGAAGGGAGTTTCTATTCCCGGACCTTTCCTCTGGACGGATGGGCCGATTAAGATACTCGGCATCTGGTTCGGTCCTGATCTCCAGTTGGAAATGAATTGGTCGGAGGTACAAGGGAAGGCTGAGGCCGTGGGTAATCTGTGGTCTCGGAGGAGACTTTCCCTGAAGGGAAGGGCGGAAGTATGTGTTTCACACATCTATCCGATCCTCCTGTACCGACTCTCTGTGCTTCCACTCCCGTATGCCCGACTAATGTCATTAGTCCAGGCCTTGTTCTCTTTCTTGTAGGGAGGCAAGGCCCATATGGTATCTCGCGAGATCTGTTGCCTTCATCCCTCTGAGGGCGATCTGGGTATGCCTAGCATTGAGATTCGTCAATATATGCTTCGCATTACCTTTCTAGACCGAATGTGTCGCGGTTTGGATGAGGTGGGCACCTTTTAGAAAGAAGATGTCCGAAAACATTTCCCATCCCTGAGAAGTGTGCACTCGTGCGAGGAGGAGGCCGGCCGTACACCTCGTGTCGAGTGCTCCTTCTACCGCGAATGTCGTCGTGCTTTGAAACTCCTCTTGCGGACGTCGGATGGCCTCTCTGACGCCCAAGCATTGTCTCGTAAGGCATTATATCGATTGTTAGTTAGGGGGTCCGTTCGAGATGGTCTGATCGATGAGCTCGGTCTTACGAAGCAGGAGGCTCGCTCGATATGGCCTTGGGCGCCTGGGTTGAAATGTCTCAATAATGATGAGGCATCACTCACCCTGCTGATGATTCGTGGGGCCCTCTGGGTCGGCAAAAGACTTTGTTCAGCAGGCTTGGAGAAATATCCAAACTGTCGTCGCTGTACTGGGAAAGTCGAGACCATTGGTCACGCCTTTTTTCAGTGCAAGACGGGAGTGCCGTTGTGCAAGTTTGTTGAAGGCCTCATGGTTCGCATGCTGCAGGGAAAGAAGGAATTCTATGATGGCGAGAAGTTCACATCTTCCCTACTGATCTTGTTCTTTAAGCATCAGCTTAAAGTCAAGATTAGGACGGAAAGGCGGCGGCTCCCATCATCAGAATTTGGCAAAAGGTGGGTGAATCTTGCGCGAATGTGTAGAGTAAAAGGGGCTGACCTAGAGTGGCATTTGGCAGTCGGTTAGGTACAGAATTTTGTCCTAACAGGGTTGAACATAGGCAACCCACCCAGATATTAGGCTAGTCTAGGTTTTCGATTTTGAATTTTTAGTTTCTTTTTTTTTCCCCGGTTACCTTAGCTAGGGTATGCATGCTCATTGGTCCCTTTTATTTCTGTCCCTATTTTTCTTTTGTTTAATTCCCCATCCCCTCCCTCGTTAGGTGGTTAGTGATGTCAGTTCTCTGGTGGATGCGGGGCGCCTTTCATTTCGGATGTGTGATTTTTCGTATTTGTTGTTGTGTTTGAATGTGTGTGTGCCTGTGTGAATGCTTGGAGGTTTGAATGTTTTCATGATTTTTTTTTTCATAGTCCCGCATTGATTTCGTCCGGTTAACTGATGTTTCTTCCACATTTATGGTTTGTGGGGGGTTTTATTACTAACACAATTTTGTTTAGTTTATTGTAAATATTAAATCATATTGTAAATATTCATTTTGGGGTTATTTTGAAATTGTTGTTTTATGACCCTCCCCTCATGAACAACATCTGTATATAACGCGACTAGTTACGACTTCATAGAGAATTTGGGGTATTATGGTGGACGTAGTAAGAAAGGTAGGAGTGAATGTGTTGTTTTGGTGATTGGAATTTTGTTGGTTTGTTTGGGTCACTGTCTGCGACTAGCTAAGTTTTAGATTTAAGACAGAAGAAGACCGTCATTCCCCATCCCCCTTTTTAGGCCTCGTGCCACATTTTGTATTTTAATGCAAATAAGTAATAGGAATCAAGAGATTCAATCCAGAGACTCTGCCCGACTGCGACTAAGTCAACACATTCTCCAGGAACGGTCTTCCCAAGAATATACAAAAGACTATATGTAAATATTGTGTACACTTTCTTGTTTCAATACATTTTGTTTAAGTACATTTTGTGTTGTATTATTATTCCATGCATTAGTCAAGTTTCAACAATGGCAACGAGGTATAAAGAACTTTACGAAAAAAAAAAAAGAATTGATAATTGATAGCCTTCAACAATTGGGACAAGTCTTTGAAGAACCCAGGCTGAAGGAAAAAATTATTAAGTCCAACATCTAATGGAACGGCGAAGGATTCTGAATTTCTGGATATTTAGAACTTGTTAAAGGACGACTAAGCATAAAGGAACGTTCACTCAGAAAAATCTGAAAGGTGGCGGAAACGAATAACGGTGAATTAAAAAAACAAAAAAACAAAACTGACCGACTACAAAAACATGCATGGAATTAAAAGACGCACAAATACACCGTGTCGACTTTGAAAGGTAACGAACTTTTAAAAAAGAAAAAAAAAAAATTTTATTTTTTTTTTTTTTTTTGGTTGCTCAAAAATATTTTATAAAGCAAGACATAAAATAAAAAAAGTCGTAAGTTGTTTCGATTTTTTTGGTCAGCTTATATTATATTCGTGGATACACAATTTTAAAGTATATTCTTTGTTGCATGAACACTATCAGCTAAAGATGGATGAATTATCCAAAGTCATATCTGAATTATTTAAAGCCCAGCAGTTGAGTCAAGAATTATTCAAAAGCTGTTGAGTCAAGCTGAGTTAGTCAAATCCCAGCAGTTGAGTCAGCAACGTCAAAGTGAACAGTTTGCCTTATTAATAAGGGAACAACAGAAAAGACAGCAAGAATATCAAGAAAAGCAAGAGGAGTTGAGTCAGCAACGTCAAAGAGAACAAGAGGAAAGACAGCAAAAATATCAAGAAAAACAAGAGGAAAGACTGGAAAAACAGGAAGAAATGCAGATCAAGGTTTTAGAAATTTAAAAGTTAACACTGGAGAAATTAAACAACAATCAGGCAAATGAAGGAAACTCATTCATATTCTAATAACATCATATTTAATTCGCTGGAAACTTTCAACTATGGGCCAGACGAAGGAAAAACGTTTGAAGCGTACTTTAAACGATATGAAGATATTTTCTACACAGACTGTGAAAACTGGTCGAATTCAAGAAAAGTCAGTCTATTACTAAGAAAGCTAGGTACAGCTGAACATAGCAATTTGTAGATTTTATTCTACCAAGAAGAACAAATGAATTGGAATTCTCGGAAACAGTGAAATTGCTAAAGGAGTTGTTTGGAGCAAATATGTCGCTTTGGCATAAGCGATGGTTATGCATAAATGTCGCTAAATCCGACGATCAGGATTACTTAACATATGCATCTATAGTGAATAGACATTGTGACAATTTCAGATTGGCAGAGATTACGGTTGAAGAATTCAAGTGTTTAATTTTTGCTCAAGGACTGGTATCCAGTAAGAGTGCCGAAATAAGACGTAGAGTTTTGTCTAAACTCGAATCTGAACAAAACCTTACCCTGCAAAAGTTAGCAGAGGAGTGTCAGCGGGCCGTAAGTTTAAAGAAAGAGTCTCAAAAAATCGAAGAATCTGGCATTGCTTATATTAACAAAATAAATAAAACAGTCAAATTACCCATCAGAAAAAAATTGGAGTAAAAATTCGGCGTATTTTAAAAATAGACAAGAAAAATTAAATGAAAAGAATGAGGAGAAAAAAAAGGTTCCACCATATAATTGTAGACGGTGCAACGAAAGACACTGGGAGGTAAATTGCCCATATAGAAATAAAATGTTTTGTGTGCCACAAGAATGGTCACAAAGGGTCGTGTTGTAAAACGAAAAAGTCAATAGCCGAATTAGACAAACAAATTCAAATATCAAATCAGATAGAGATTTGAGGAAATGTGACGATTGAAATATTTAAAAAGAATATCAAATTTCAACTCGATTCGGGTTCAGATTTAACAATAATGAACGATAAAACATGGAAAATTTTAAAAAGGCCTACAATAATGAAGTCAACGAAACGCGCTCGAACAGTAACTGGAAAGGAAATTAACTTCGAAGGCGAGGTTGTACTTGCCATGAAATTGAACGGGATAGTTAAAAAAATAAAAGTTTTCATTCTGAAAAATGGAGAAAACTTGATGGGTACAGATTTTATTGAAACATTCGAATTGTGGGATAAACCGTTAAACTCATTCTGCAGAAAAGTAGAAAGTAATACGCAAACAAGACAGGACATTAAAGAGGAATTAAAGAAAAAGTTTCCGGAAACCTTCACACCTGGTCTTGGAAGATGTAACATGTTTGAAGCCAAATTTGAATTAAAGGAAAATACTATGCCAATTTTTAAAAAGAAACGTAACGTGCCTTTCGCAAGTGTAGAGAAAATTAACGAAGAACTTGATAGGTTGGAAAAATGGGAATTATTTCGAAAGTGGAATCTAATTCATGGGCTGCGCCGATTGTGTGTATAAAAAAGAAATCAAACCAAGTCAGAGTCTGCGTCGATTTTTCGACAGGGTTGAACTCGGTAATTAAGGACTACCATTACCCGTTACCGAGTCCGGAGGAGATTTTAACAAGCTAAATGGTGGAGTTATATTTTCAAAAATCGACTTATCAGATGCCTATCTCAAATTCCCGTCGAAGAGGAATGTTCGAAGTTACTAGGGATAAACACACATAGAGGGTTATTCAAGTACAACAGGCTTCCTTTTGGTATTAAATGGCACCAGCCATTTTTTCAACAAACTATGGACGTCATGTTGAATGATTTAGACTTTGCGTGCGCTTACTTAGACGACATCATAGTAAGGAGCGAAACCGTCGACGAACATCGAGAGCATCTCAATCAAGTATTTAAAAAAGATTCAGGACTTTGGATTTAAAGTCAAAGAGTCAAAGTGCGAATTTGGTTTGGATGAAATTAAGTATTTAGGGCACATAATCAACAAAAATGGCAGATGTCCAGATCTGGAAAGGTCCATTGCGATTAGAGACATGCCGACGCCCACTAATGTGGCGATGCTACAGAGTTTTCTGGGGCTTGCAAGTTATTATCAAGCGTTCATTAAAGGAATGTATAATTTAAGAGCTCCGTTGAATGAACTGCTAAAAAAAGACAAGGCATGGGAATGGACGGTAAAATGTCAGAAAGCCTTTGATGAAATAAAGAAAATACTTACATCCGACCCCTTTTTAACCCATTACAATCCAAAACTGGATATTGTAGTGTCAAGTGACGCAAGTTCATACGGGATAGGAGCGTGTATTCAACACATAATGCCAGATGGTTCTAGAAAACCAATTGCACATGCTTCAAGAACTTTGCTCCCAGGAGAAAGAAGTTACTCCCAGATAGAAAAAGAGGCACTGAGTATCATTTTTGCCATACAAAAATTTCACAGGTACATCCACGGCAGACATTTTATGCTTGAAACGGATCATAAACATTTGATCACTATTTTTGGTTGAGATGGGGAACCATTCTTCTCAATTATGATTTTCACATAAAGCACTTATCATCCAAAAATATAATTCATGAGGATAGTTTATCAAGACTCGTACCGAGTCAAGAAGAAAGATTCGAAGAATCAATTATTGCAAATATCAAAGCAGATTATGGGGTGAAAAGCATGGTAAACAACATTGTACGAGAACTACCGGTTACACTAAAGGAAATTAAAAAAGAAGCTGAAAGCGATGATTTAATTTTAGAAATAAAAAGCAAAATGGTAGCAAATGACCAAAAAAGTGCAGGAGATTTATTCAATAGGTGACAGAGTTTTTTGTTATATGGTGAGAGAGTAGTAGTACCAAAAAGTTGCAGAAAAGAATACTTCGGGACTTTCATATGGGTCACCGGGGATTAATAGAACAAAAGCTTAATGCGAAGCTTTTCGTATTGGAAAGGAATGGATGTGGATATCGCAAACATGGTTCATCGATGTAAAGGGTGTGAGTTAGCAGCTAAGGCACCACCTATAGTACACAAACCATGGCCCAAGACGGATCATCCGTGGACAAGATTACACATTGATTTCGCTGGTCCAGTAGAAGATTTTTACTACTTCATCGTGGTAGATAGTTTTACTAAATGGCCGGAAGTACTACGCTGTAAAAAGCCTACGTTCAATACCACAACAATTTTTTTTGCATGAACTATTTGCACGGTTCGGTGTGCCAGAGTGTATTGTGACTGATAATGGTACACAATTCACTTCTGAAGAATTTAAGGAATTTTGTGAGTTATATCAAATTAACCACATAACGACGCCGCCGTATCATCCGAGGTCCAATGGACTCGCAGAAAGATTTGTCGATACTTTAAAGCGAGCTCTGAAGAAAACCTCAGGAGTTCCAACGGAAAAGGCGCTTCAGCAATTCTTACAAGTATACAGAATCACGCCAAACCAGAGAACACACGCAAACATGGCACCAGCTGAACTAATGTTCGCTAGGGAAGTTAAGTCAGTGTTAGACAAGTTTTTGCCAGGAAAAAATAGAGTAAAGAATACTATGTATACAGCGAGAAAAAGATACACCGCCGGAGAGAAGGTGTTTTTCAAGTGCTACAAAAACAACGTTGAGTTCTAGGAGCGAGGCATAGTGGACAAGAGAATCGGTGACCTGATTTACATAATTAAAGGGCCGAAGAATACTCATAAAAGGCACCAGAACCAACTTAAAAAATGTTACGTTATAGAGCATGAAGAGAGTATACCGGATGAGGAGGAAGATACCATTGATATAATGTATGATATGTTTCAGGTAGAACCTCCACAGAATACTCCTGAACCAAGAAGATCCGGTAGGAAACGGGAGTTCACGGACCCATTGGACGTGAATCCAAAACGGAAAAAATATTAAAATTAGGCGGATGGACATATTCATATGAAGTATGCAAAGGGATCTACAAAGAAATAGCCATAATCATCAACCCATATAGGAAGCCAGTTGGAAATCCAAAAGGGATTCCAAGGCTTGGGAGGGGGGTGTTGTGGTAGGATCCACCTAATTTGCATAGTGGAGTACCGACCATATAAATATGGTTGGTACCGGGAAGACGAGGGGAGGAATCAAGAGATTCAATCCAGAGACTCTGCCCGACTGCGACTAAGTCAACACATTCTCCAGGAACGGTCTTCCCAAGAATATACAAAAGACACATATTGTGTACACTTTCTTGTTTCAATACATTTTGTTCTAAGTACATTTTGTGTTGTATTATTATTCCATGTATTGGTCAAGTTTCAACAAAAATAAATCCATTTTGAAGTTGATTATTATCATTTTGAAGTTGAAAAGGTATAGTAACGAACAATGCTGGAGATATAAATAACAACACAGCAAATGAAAAAAAAAACGAATAAAATACAAAAGAAAATTGTTGTACGAAATGAAAAATTACCAAGGGAAGGCAAATTACCCCCCCCCCAAAAAAAAACAAAACAAAAAACTACTCAATCTGTAGAAGAGAATGACAGTTTAAGTTAAGACATTGTCTCGGAACTACAAGAATTCGCGTGAGTTACGCAGGTGAGGAGGACAGCATTCATTGTTTTTGAGTTGGCAGAGACGGGGACAGTTAGAAAGCGATTATTTGGATTAGTTTCACACAAGCTATTTCAGCGAATATAACAGAGGGTAAGTTTGACTTAAAACTTATTCCCGAATGTGATGTCTCTGCGTCTGGATGATCTGTAGTCAAATGGATTGAGAAGGCTTGAGCTAGTCTGTAAGATGTACCCAATTAAGTGTTCAGAACATGTAGTCCCTTTAAGGCTAATGGGTGGTGCGTTTGCTGTCTACCAGCGGCTGAGAGAGGAAGAAAAGGAGGATTTCAGCCAGATAAAATCCGCACTGTACACAGCTTTTGCCACGGACTATTTTCTGACTTATGAACAAATTGCTGAGCAACGGCTCCGTCCCGGAGAATCGGTGGATGTCTATCTGGCAGAGTTACGAAAACTTTTCATCGTGTTCAGCGGAATGAGCGAACTTGGCCAGCCATGTGCTCTCGAGCGAAGGTTACCGGACCGAGTTAAACACCCTTCTTCGCGCTTCGACCCGGATAGACGAGTTGTCTATCGACCAGCTATTGACTGAAGCGGGAGAAATTATGAAAGATGAAGTACTGGAAGACTCGGTTTGCATGGGGTCTAACGAGCCATATCCTGTGTTGTTTGCGGCGTTGCGAACATCACAGGATATGGCGAGGAAGCTTCCCACCGGGATCCATGTGCCTCCATACTATGCTATCGTTGCAACGGCCCCAACCATTTTGCAAAGGATTGCAAAGAATCGCATATCGAAAGGTGGACGCCCCGGATGCGACGTTACAAGTGTAACGCGGTAGGACATGTAGTCCGCAATTAGCTGGGAAACGATCCAGAGGAATAGGCTTCAGCGCCAGTCTATTCTCCGAGCTCCATACGAAGGGGGCGCTACCCACAATTGCTGTACGCATCAATGGAATCAGGAGTTCAGCCTTGCTAGACACAGGATGTTCTCGATCGCTTTGTCGCTCTTGGAAGAGGAAGAAAGTGGACGTGCTCACTGTTGGTGAAAGGACCCTCAAGTGCTCTGGGGTAGGACATTCAATTTGACGTGAGCAACAGGCCCTCTATTGATGTTGAGGTTCTGGTTGTGGGCGACAGATTGCTTGGTTTCGACCTGCTGCTTAGATTTGACATTATTAGGAAGTTGGGAGGAGCATGTATGTCCAGCGATGGGACTGTGAGCTTTCCTCAAAATAAGCGACCTTTGTGCGCGGCCATCACCATCAACGAACCTGTCTTCCATGCGGAGTATGGCCAGAACAAGAAAATCTGGGTTGTGTCTTGGAAGTGGCCTGAAGACCAGACGCCATCCGCGTTGAAGAACCAGATAGTTGGGTATCCTGTACCAAAGCCGCTCATGGAACTACGAACCTGGATGGATAACGGCTGGCTACTTCCGTACCCCGAGGAAGAACATGGCCTGATCCCTCTAATGGTTGTGCTGCAAGAAAACAAACAGAAAGTCCGCCCGTCATGGATTATCGAGAGGTGGACGTGCACACCGCGGATGCAGATGTTTTCGCGCAAAAAATTCGGGAGAGGTGGCAACGAAGGATCAGTTGTAGCCGTGATGGATCTGCCCCGTGCCTATTTGCAGATCCACAAATCGTTATGAACCTTTCAGACATTGCAGATAGATGGGCAAAGATATAGCCTCACCCGCTTGGGTTTAGAGCTCAACGTGACACCGCTGATCATACAATCAATTGTGAATACCGTGGTCGCACAGGACAAGACCATCCAGAGGGCCACGTCCTCATACATTGATGACATATTTGTCAATGAAAGTATATGCACTGCAGCATGTGTACGGTCGTATCTTCAGCAATTCGGAATGACAAGTAAGAATCCAGAACGTTTAGAGAATGGTACCTGTGTGCTGGGATTATGTATCTGGGAAGAGCGGGGAAAATTACAATGGAGTCAAGGGAGTGATCTCCTACCGCTACCTAACGTGCTCACTCGTCGGAGCATCTTCTCCCTGTGTAGAAGTTGACTGGACATTTGCCAGTATGTGGCTGGATCCGTGCTCAACTGTGGCGCAAACTTGGTGACGACTGGATGGGACGATGAGGTGCGGGATCCACCCCTGACTGGGATGCTGACGGACATCATTACCAGATTGGCACAAAAGGATCCAGTACAAGGTGATTGGTGCGTTGATGGACGCAAAGTTACCATGTGGGTTGATGCAAGCTCCTTGGCCACTGGCATCGTTGTGGAAAGCAGCGAATCCCTAGTTTAATATGCCTGTTGGCTGCAATCAGAACATGAAGACAAGCATATCAACCTGGCTGGGGTCGACCCGATCTTGAGATACATGACACTGCAATGGAGAGCGACTGTGGTGCACCTGAAGACTGACTCAACGTATATATCAATGGGTTTCTGATTCGCTGTCTGGAAAATCTTGGGTGCGCACGAAGGCGAGAACAGAAATATTGATAAGACGTCGGCTCAGCACAATCAGGGAACTGGTGGAGGAATATAAATTGACTGTTGACATAGAGCTTGTCAGATCCGATGCAAACCGAGCCGATCAGCTCACTAGAGTGCCTCAATGTTGGCTATGCGCAGTGTCGAAAGAAATGCGCACGCGTCTATGGAAGAGCAGGAATCAATCCACATTCAAGCCATCCATCGATGTAGTGGGCATCTAGGTATGAGGCACACCTTGTACTCTGCACGACGAGTGTGTGCGTATTGGAGCAGCGCTTGGATGGACATAACCCATTATGAAGACCGGCATTACCTGACTGATTGACTGCTGCCCTAGTCGGTTTTCCATCTGGCGGCCGTTAGCACATCAGGACGCTGCCAGCATCATCCGACAGCTGGATTCGCTATTCTGCGAGAGGACCACCTGCCTAGCTGATCATCGACAATAGCGCGGATTCTGCTGGGAGGTATTTGCGAGGTTTGCCGAGAACTGGGACGTCCGACTTAGATTTCATCAGGGAATCGCAATTCAAAAAAGGAACAGTAACACGGGTCTACGGCCCGCATTCAGGTCTCATCAATGGAACGCCACCCCATAACAGAGACCTCCCCCTTCCCGCGCCAAATATCTGCTTCGTCGGAAGATGACGGCAGTGATGTCATCTGAAAGCGACTCATATTCTCACGCTGTTTTTCAACGTAGGGTCAGATTTTTCACCTACGGAAACAGCGGAAACAGATGCTGGAGACAACTGTGATGATGCCAGTAACGAAAGAGACCACGTGGGTACAAGCCCGTCCACATTTACGTAGCACTACTCGATGAAGGCGACCGTCATCTCCGTGTCACTTATGCGATCAAGAAATCAGTGAGGAGTATGGAAAGAGAATGACGTTTTAAGTTATGAAAGACATTGTCTACGAGAATTCGCGTGAGTTACGCAAGTGAGAAGGGCAACGTTCATTTTTGGAACACTGTACTGTTTTTGAGTTGGCAGAGACTGGCACAGTTAGAAAGCGATTATTTGGATCAGTTTCACACACAATCTACATAGAATTGGGTGTTTGAAAGCAAATTTTATAAGAAGTAAACGACGAACTAGAAAAACTAGGCATAGATTCTGGCTGAAATCATTAATTCGATGTCAAGGTTTTCATTAGGTGAAGTCATTTGCATATGTGGCAGGCACCGTATGCAAATCAGCCATGACGCTTATGCCAGTCTTATCACATCCACTATTATTATTACCGATTAAAAAAAAAATACGGCCACTTTCCGTTTTGATGACAAGGTTAGTCACTAAACGATTGTAGAATTTCAAAAGATGAAAGTAATCTAGAAAAATCTACCTACTTTACAAAGAATTCTATGTAACGTTGCAAAGTGGAAAATTCCTGGGCCTGATAAGATATTTCTTTTCTTGCTAATGATTAACGTCTCAATTTGAAAAACAACTGAAGAAATACCTGATGGAATCAATGATTTTAATGAGTGAAAAAAGATAAGCTAACCCGAATGGGTATATATACTGGAACACTATCAAATAACCATCTGCATATAACATGCCTATATTTGATGAAGAAAATCCTCACTGCTACTATTACTTAGTACTTCTTCGAAAGAAAGAAAAAGGATTCCGAAGAAAAAAGTGTCTATTGTTTATAGAGTGCGAAGGTAGAAGAAATAACGACTGAATGGAGAATTCAAGAGAAAAAAGGATTCCAAAATAAATTATGTCAACATAGCGGCACAATGGAACTTGAAAAGAGAAACAGATTTTTTAATAAGAGCTCAAAAGTAATTTACGATATAAAACTACAATATCTATCAAAACAGATAAGAAGAATTCTAAATTACTTTTGTGGCAACTGTTACGCCATCTGCACATCCACATCCTTTAATCAGTCATAAACACAGTCCGTTTGAAGTTATTATGCAAATCACATAGAACTCAGTAACTCAAATTTGCTTTGAAAATCTTGTCAAACTTTAAATGATTAATTTAGAAAAAATTAAATTTTAGGCTTTATTAAAGTTACTGGATTTTAAAATAAAAAACTGCCGTCTAAATTATGAATTATATATGAAATTTAATAAAAACTATTTTTTCTTTTCTCTATAATGTATGTTGAAACATGGCTAATGGAAAATGCTGAAAAACAGAAAATAACAAAGTTAGTGAGTGAGGGAATGTCTAAATTAGAGATATAAAAGGAATTTCGCAGAGATCATCGAATGATAAAGAAGTCTGTTGAAAATATAACTACGTTGAGAACAAGAACCAAAAGAAAATGCTTTAAGAACTTGTCTCATCGTGGGGAATGTAAAGCGAATTATAGCAAAAACAAGCACTTTTGAACAGGCTGGAATTGAGGCTAAGAAGGACTTTGCAAACAAGGATTTGTCAAAGCATTACTTCTCCTCTCAGTAAAACATATTGTAAAGCTTCAAAATTGATCCAAGAAATAATAAAGTTTTTACTTTTATAAAGTCACGGACGAATTTCAAGTGACAGTGATAGACGTGATAAACTGACCAAAAGGAGGGTTTTATCCGATGCAGATGTTCCTGCGCTAAAAGAAGGCAGCAAGAGGGCAGCAGTATGATGGTATGGGCTGGAATTGTCGAACAAACAATTATTGAACATTCAAAGACGACGAATTTTCGAGAAATATTATTTATTTTCGTCTACATGTTCTCCAATATTCATACCGGTAGAGGAAAATAAATAAATATAATATTTAATAAATACACGGAACGTCTACCCAAATGCGAGTATCCACTAAAAGTAACGTTTAAATTGATAAAAAATATGTCGAATTAATAAAAATTCATTACTCTCTTTAGAAAATTCGCTTTGAATAGAAAACTGTGCAGATATGAAACATTTCGAGAGATTTTGACGAGAGAAGTTTAACATAAAGGTACAATTTTGGCCTTACCAGACTACTTGATAGCTCAGTTGGGCAGAGTAAAATAAATAACTATACCGTTTAATAAATAAACCGATCGTCTACTCTTCAGTTAGTTAATTAGTTACAAAAATTTCGAAAAAAGAGCACGCCAGAATTCATCCTCAAGACTATTCTTCCTTAAAGAACTCAATAATGTAAAACAAACCCTAATTAACAATGGCTTCCCTAACCACCTTATAGACCACCAAATTAGACCATTTCTTCACAAAATAAATAATGATAGTGAACATACAGTCAAAAATTACATAAATATTTTTTTCTACAAAAACCAAACTTAAAAATTTGCACATTAACCACAAAGAAAACGAATCTTCACTTAGAAATATTATAAAAACATACACTACACCAATCGACCCGAATAAAAAAAATCAAATTAATTATCTACTATAAAAATTTTAAGACCGCTAACCGTATCCTCAAAAACAACAACACACCAGCTAAGTCAAAATTACAAAGAACGAACATTATGCCCCTTAAGGAACTGTGTTCCTGATCAAACTGAAATAATAGATAATTACATTGGTCACACAACTACATGCCTTACCGTACACCTATCTGACCAGAGCTCCATTAGAACCCATTTAAACACACACACAAACCTACCAGACTCCATTCGAAACATACTAGTAGAAAACAAACAAAAAAACAAAAAACAAAAACATAACCTCATCCACTTGTAAAAAAAAAAGAGTAAAAATAATGGAAGCCCTAATAATAAAAAAGAAAAAGCCAACTCTTAACCATTAACTAAAAACTAGGCAACAATGCGCTAACAGTGTTCGGAAAATAAAACACTTCTATAACACACTAAAAGCATACACATAACATGTACACTCGTTTAAATTGAAAAATAAAATCATCCTTGATAATGGCTAAAAGTATAACCGAAAGCATTCGGAACTATAGAATATTTGGACAGTTTTTACACACTCTTTGTCCCAAAAAGAAAGTTCTTGTGCGAACACAAGAAAAAATTAAATAAGCTTAACCGGAGTACCTTGTCTGTTGTTTTTAATGAAACATGTGCGCGCGCGCGCACACACACACACACACACACACACACACACACATATATATATATATATATATATATATATAATTTCGTATAATTTTATACATCATCAAACAGTATTTAGAGAAATGATGATATATTGTAAGAGCCTGGACGTAAATTTACTGTGGCTGAACTAGCGATCAAGGCACTTTCCAGAAAATGTTCGTCTTAGTGGATTATTTTCTCTTTTAATCAAAGCATTTATTATGTCAAAATTGTGGCCAGTTTCGTTACGGTGAACAACAAATGCCTTTGGTGTGTTGTTTTTAAAATGTTACTTTTGTTTTCATATAACCTTTTGTTCTCCACTGTATTCATCCTAACAATTCCGCCACTTGATAGAGTTAATTACTCCTTTAAGTTTTAGCTTGTTGTTTTGTTTTTTATTGACTTCTTTCATTGTTTCAGATGTAGTTGTGTCAAATTTTATTCATTTCGGTTGTAGTTGTGATAGAGTTAGTGGGTAGAATAATACTTTTTTTAGTCGTTGGGTTTGTCAAGAAGGTCAACTTTTCTATTTTGGAATATATTATGAATATGAAATAGGGTATTGAAGGGCCTTGAAAGTATTTTCAATATATATCTCCTCTTTGTGTAAATAGTGAAGGCTGCAAATTCTGAAAGTTCTTAAATAGAATCCAATGTTCATTCCGGATTTTATATTGTTATGATGGAAAATGAAGTTTACTAGGTCATTTTATTTGGTTGATTTTTGGGGGACACTAAGTTTTAAGCTGTTGTCAACTCGGTGTAAAAAGATGTCTAAGAAAGGTAAAGTATTGGTTTTTCTATTTTGTATGTAAATTCTGTCGTGTGTTCAACTTTGTTTAGTTTAGATCTGGTAAGTTAGTATCCCAGTTAATAGAACATCATCAATACATCAGAAGTAAGTTGATTGTTTAGGTAAAATGTTTTGGAAAGTAGTAGACACAAGAAATTCCAAGAAAATACATGCTATCGCTCCACTGAGAGGCGATCCCATGGGTAATCCAAATTTTTGTTTGTAAAAATAGTTATTGAATATGAAATAGTATTGATTGTTGATGAGACAACAGATTTTTATTATTCTAGCTATTGGTAAGTTTATCTTTGATTTTGTTAGATGCTTTTTTAAGAGATTTAAACATTTTTCAACCAAGATATTAGTGGAAAGTGATTTTATATCTAGACTGGGTTTGTCAGTCATATTTACTTCCCTTAGTTTTTCAACAAGGATGCTTGAATTTTGTATGTGATAGACTTATTGTTCCAAGAAAAGAGGTTAATATTTTTACTATGGCTCCAGCTATTTTGTTGGGTGGGAACTTGCCTATTCCGGAAATGATGGGGCGCATAGTGAAATGAGTTTTGTGGGAGACCGTAAAATTTAGGTGTTCTAGAGTGATTCTAGAGTGATATTCTATGAGTTTTCATTTTTAATCAGTTTCCTGAATTCTTTGAATTATTTTGTTTTCGTAGTTATTTTCTGTTCGTTTATTTTTTCATATGGGTTGAGTAATAAATTAATTTTTTCTCTAAGCCAGAAGGAGTAAATATGGATTTCCTTATTTCTTGCTAGGTTCTTTAGTGCATTTAAATGTCTCAGTGGTAATGTATTTTCGTTGTTGGTTTTTATAGTAGCAGTGATTATGCCTTGAATGGAACCTTTGGTGAACTTGGAATTGTTATGCTTGTTTTTTTTTTTATTATAGTATCTAGTCTGTCTCCTTTGCGGATTCCGGTGGCAAATTTTAAACCGTAGCTGAGGGCTTCTCGTTCTATATTGAAAGCGTTATATCTGATAAATTTCCTTTAGATTAGTCTTTCCGATATATTTCCACTTGCTGTCCGCCATAGGTTGGTGAGTTTTTGTTTCAGTTAGTCTCACCAATATATATATATATATATATATATATATATATATATATATATATATATATATAGGCCATGATAGATTATAAAACAAAAAACACGAACACAAGTCGACCTGTTTCGTCCCCTCTCGTCAGAACTGTAAACGGGGAAACAAATTATGAGAAGAAAGTCTGTCGCGGATGACGTGAATGAATGGACAGGGAAAAAATATAATAATAAAAGTTATAACACCAAAGATGCTAGAGACACAGCACCGCAAGCCCAAGCAAACAGTCTCTTTGTTTACAAAGAACGGGTCGCCTTGGCGAAGGACTTACTAATCCTACACAACCACACTAAACGAAGATAGGCCGAATATTTACCAACCGTAGCAAGTTTAATTTTATTAAACCTGGCAGTCTTATCCCAAATAACCGATTGAACAATATCCATTGTTCACAAGGATACTAGTTAAACAATTAATTTCCTCTTTCAAAGTGTTATCTGAACAAATCATTAACGCCCTATGGGCCAAAGTCCTAATTAAATTAATCTTTTGTGGTTTAGGACAGAAAGAGTCCCATCGATTATAGAGACCCGTAAAAGTAGACTATACACTAGACTATTCTATACACATCTAAGAAGGGCAATGAACCATTGACCTCTTTATCTACTGTAAATTTAAGGGCAGGATGAACACCGTTAAGTAGAGAGAAAAATTGATCAACTTCTGATTTATGGTTAAACAAACAAAAAGTGCCATCCACATAACGAAAGTAAACCTTGGGCCGGGAAGAACCTAAAAGAAGGCTTTCCTCGTAAAGTCCCACAAAAATATTCGCCAAAACAGGACCCGAAGGGGAACCCATCGCTACACCATCAATCTGACGATACATGATATTATCAAAACTAAAATCGAAAGACATGGTGGCAAATTTCATGAGTTCAACAAAAAGATCTTCGGAGGGGTTAAATTACTACGATATAACAGATCACTACAAATATCAATAGTCTCCGATAAAGGAACACACGTGAAGAGGCTGCAGATGTCAAACGAACACGTAAATCCATCAGTGGCATCACAATTCCGAATAAAATGGGAAAAAGTAAAATAATCTTTAATACAAAAGGAACTATAATACTGCAACACTGGTTGCAACATTATAGCCAGCCACTTTGCGACTTTATGCTGGGAAGACCCAATCATCGATAATATGGATCTCAACGGGACACCCTGCTTATGAATCTTGGGTAATCCGTACAGACGGGGACGAATAGAGCCAGATGGTCTCAATTGCTCCGCCATTTTAGAAGAAAGAACACCACTTTTTACCCATATAACAAGATGTTTCTGAAATCGAATTTCAGAAGTCAGTGTAGAGTCATGAGTGTCAATGGAATCAAGACGTTGAAACTTGGAAGGGTCATTAAGTATACTTAGCATTTTATTAATGTAATCATGGTGGTCCATGAGGACAACACCAGATCCCTTATCCGCTTTCATAATAACCAAAGAATGGTTATTCTTAAGGGATCTAATAACCCTATGGTGTTCACTTCTCCATTTCGATTCAGAGAAAGAAATAGGAGAACTAGCATAAGAATGAGCCAAATCATTCAATTTGGCTCGAAAGTCGCTAGATTTATCACCAGACACAGGTTGAAGCTTCGTGAGTTGAGCATAAAATACTTCAAATTCAGAAAAAAATTTTCACTATCAATGCTAAAGTCTAGGCCATCGGCCAATATAGCAAGCTCAATCTCTGAAGGAGAATAAGAGGACAAATTAACTACATTTTTTGTAGCATTTGGTTCAACCGTACAGCCAAATCTCTTGGAGATAAGATGTTTTAACTTATTCTGAAAACTGCTAATCCGAAAGGAAATAAAAGGCGGCCAAACCTGGTGCTGAAGACAAGAATGTAAAAAAGTTGTCTTCACCTTCAATGTTTCAATTTTAGACCTAATCTGTCAAATTTTATTCAATTTTCTAATTAAATCAGGAGAGTGCCTTTTCTTAAAATATTTAAATATGTTTTTAACGGTACAAAAACGTATTATGGCATTAAAGGCAAGAAATCTTTTACTATAGGCCATAATAAATTTTGAAACAAAAACACAAGTCGACCGGTTTCGTCTCCTCTTGTCAGAACTGTAAACGGGGAAACAAATTATATGTATATATATATATATATATCGATCTCTCTCTCTAGTTCAATGACAGCTGTTCCCCAGGTCCGGCACCTCTCAATATAATTTTCCTCAGTTGCCACTCTGTCCTTTTTACGCGCTAAAAGCCCAATATCTGTATTATATATTATCTACTAATAGGTGATATCCCTCTTCAGGTTTAACTAATTTGCATATTGATTTAAAAAACAAAGTATATTTCATTAATTAACTGTCCTTCATTACCGAGTCTTACTTAAGAGAGTCGACTTAAGGCTCTAAGGCTGTCCAGAATCATCATTCCATAGTTTATTCGGACCATAGGCTTGTTCGTGTTCGCCTAAACTTAGATAAGCCTTGGATTAGCATGGCTAGTTACTGGAAATTCAACACATTGTTCGGTGAGAAATATTTTCCGGACAAGCTTTTACTAACTCTAATGTGGGAATTGATAGGATCTATGGTTGGGGATAAGTTTACTGCTGATTATAGTAAGCGGCTCAACAAAGATAGATTAGCATAGCAAACAGCAGAAGAATCTAGAGTAGAAAGGGCTATAAAATCGGGAGTTAGTGGGGAAATAGCCTCAGCTAGGGCAGAGTTAGCCTCCTTGCTTATCAAGAAGGATCAAGCTCTGGTAATCAGGGCTAGATTAAAAAGGATATCTTCTTAGGCAACAAATATGACCGCTGAATTGCGAACTGAAGAAATTCGGAGTATCGGAGATCGATATATCGTTAGTGTCGCATTTCCGGATGGGTATACCATGACTACAAACGATGGTATATGTGAGGCTTTCCGGTCTTATTTTCAGGATCTTTCAGGGATCCCGGTTTGAGTCCGTCTCAATTCGACACCTACTTGGCTGACTTTCTTCGCCTCGATGCGACTAAAACGGCTGGGTGCGAGGGTCTGATAACAGAGGAGGAAATCTGGTATGCAATGAGACATGTCGGCTGAGACAAGACTCTGGGTATCGATGGAGTGTGAGATCACTCAGGGCGAAGTTCACTTGGCAATAAGTGGGTCGGCAGTGGCATTCCCAATATTTTAGAGATAGGCGGGAGGAAATATGGTGTGATTGGTCACCTCACCCTTCCTACTTAGATAAAAAAGCCTCTGATGACCCGCCTAAATCCGATACCAATCCCTCTCTAGCTGAAACTACTTGTTTTGCTGCGCCTGTAATGTGCTTGCCTGCGGCTTGTACCGTGATGAAAAAGCCCTCGTTAGGACTCTTCCAGAGCCCACATTGCCTGCACAAAACTGGTAAGTCTCCGGGACATGCTGGTCTGCTCTTCGAATAGTACATATTGCTGTCGCGCATTTTTGTGCTGATTTTGACTGTCGTGTACACCAAATAGTTCTGACGGGTGTCTGTCTTCGACCGTATCTCCAGGGGTATGATCACGCTCTTGAAAAAGTCTGGGAAACACTTGAGATTCCTCCGAGAGTGTCGGGTGGCCTTGAGTATCATTCCTCACTCAATTCACTGACCTTTTCACGACCTCAGAGATTGTTGTATCGTGAATTAGTGGAGGGCTTCGCGATGGATCCTCTCTGGGCCGCTCGGCCTGTCTGCGACGGAGTTGTACTCTTTGTAGTCTTAGGCGCCAGTAGCGGATTACCTCTGCAACCTTGAGTTTTCGCTTACCTGGTGATTGATTCGGAACGTGCTATCTCCCAATGGAGTAGTCTTCATCGGTGTGACATTGGGTTAGAGAAAACGGCTTCGCACGCCTTCTACCATCCTCAGGTGCGCTCATTCTGGGACTATGTCGACTAGTTGACGACAGCTCGTATCGATCCCGAACATCTCGTGTCCACCGATCTCGCATAAGCGTGCGATAATGTGTCGCCCCCATTCTCTGGGGTGAAACGAATGGCGTTTCTCACGTTGCTAGCCGAGTTTTGGACGTAGCGAATGGGTGGAATCTTGCGATACGAACGCTATTCATTTCAGGATTTGGTCGAATTCTTTGGGTATCAGCACTGATAGAAAGCGTTTGTTATTGACAGATTTCAGCGAAATGTAGCAATCTTGGTTCGGGTGAATGGGGACAGACTTGGTTTTCTTCTTTAAGTTCCCTTTGATGCAATAAGAAGGTTCTCTGTGAACCCTCCTCTGGTTAAGATACTTTCTTTGTTTACCTAATTAATGTAAGTTTTGTTCCAGGCCTGCTCCAATCTTTAATTTTCCCACTTCGTCATTTAATTTTTTTTATCCTCCTCTCTCTGTTCGTGAGTGAGCTACTTGATTCTGTCAAAAGCCAGAATGCATCGACCGCTCTCATTTTGTGGGGTTAAATTAACCTACAGCTTCACCAGTAATTTAGAAACAATAATAGATAGACAAAACGCCAGAAATTTCAAAACTAACGTGCAGTAAAATATAGTTAAAACTAGTAATTTATGCAACTATAGAAATAAAAATAGATGTCCATTAGATGGAGCTTGTAAAACCGAAGCAATGATCTATAAAGTAGGAGTAATAGATATTAATGGCCGGAATAAAACCTATATAGGATGTACTGAGGGTACTTTCAAACAAAGGTGGTAGAATCAAAGGTCGCCATTCAAGATAGTAAGTCTTAGGAGATCTACCAAACTAGCTAACCATGTGCAGAATTTAAAAGAAAAAAAAAAAACAGCAGGGATCTGATTCTAAACTGGAATTTTTTTAAAGGCGAAGCCTCATAACTACCACAATAATCTCTGCCAACAGGAAAAATTAGCAATAATGATATTTCCGGATCAAAAGAACATTTGAACCAGAGATCCCAAATTACGAGCCGTTGCATACATACAAAAATTCCTCTTAAGCTCATATGGGGTTGGATAAAAAAGTATGTTCTTATCAATTAACACCCCTACCGATACATTTATAATACCCTTGCTTTTCTTCTCTCTCCATTCTTCTTAATCTGAATAACAGATCACAGGTTGAAAATCACTTAAGACGCACAAAGCAAACTTGCAACATGCCCTGAGAGTAATGAAAACCAGCTGAAGTACAAGAAGCAGCCAATCAACACAACATGAAGCGACTCTACTCTCTTTTGCGATCTGTATTTGGTCCACCTCAGCCTCTGTGGTTCCACTCAAATCCAAAGACAGATCAGTGTTAATAAAGGATTCTGAGGGTATCATGAAGCGGTGGCATCAGTACTCTACAGATCTGTTTTTCAACCACTCAGCAGTAGACGAAACTGCTATAGAAAGTTTACCACAGTGTGACATCATCATGGATTTAGATATTTCACCATCTAAGGAAGAAACTGATCTGACCATTAGTCAGACTAATGCTCGTAAAGCTCCAGGGATGAATGGCATACCTGTGGAACTACTGCAGTATGGAAGGGAAAATGTGAATTCAACTGTGTATATATTTATTTGTGAGTGTTGGGCAGGAACCCCAATTCCCACTGACTAGGTTAATGGTATCCTTGTTTATCTGTATAAGGGAAAAGGATCCAAGTCAGATTGTAGCAATTACCAAGGGCATAACACACCTTGAATCTGTTGGAAAGTTCTTGGCCAGGATTCTCCATAATATATATATTCCTGTATATTACATGAACTACAATGTGTCTTTCGACTTGGAAGGGGAACAATTGACATGGTATTCTCCGCCCGACAGCTACAAGAAAAATGTCTGGAGCAGAACATGCCTCTGAACCAAGTCTTCGCAGATTTTTGATACTGTCAAACATGATGCTCTCCGGAAAGTTTTTGCTAAACTTGGATGCCCATGCAATTTTATTAATAAATTTAAGGGGCTACACAGCAATAAGAAAGATTGTGTCACGGTTAACGGTCAGACGAAGTAGCGATTGACAACGATGTTAAGCAGGGAGACATTCCCACGCCTACCTTGTTCTCTATTTACTTTCCTGTGTTTCTTTCATGATTGCAACATTGAAATTGATCTTCGATTTCGAACGACTGGTAAGGTATTCAATCTCCGAAGGTTTAACGACAAGTCCCAGACCTTGAATACCCTTGTGCTTGAGTTACTATATGCTAATGACGCTGACTTTGTTGCACATTCTGAGAGGGATATACAGACAATGATGGACCGTTTTTCAGCTGCTGACCATAAGCCTGAAGAAAACCAAAGTAATGTTCACTCCTCCTCCTGGTATACCTTACATCGAGCCAAACATATATGTCAATGGCACTCGTTTAAGTGTTGTGGATACATTTGTGTACTTTGGCAGTACATTGTCTCGAGACGGAATCCTTTATGTTGAAGTACATATTCGAATCCAAAAGTCCTTGGTTGCCTTTGGAAGGTTAGAGAAGAGTTTGTGATCCGACAGAGGCATCACCAGCAGTACTAAAGTGACAGTTTACATAACTTGTGTTCTGACCGCCGCCCTGTTGTACTCTTCAGAAATCTTTACTATCATCACCTGAAATGGTTTGAGTGTTTTCATCAAAATTGTCTAAAGAGAATCCTTAACATAAAATGGCAGTCTATGATACCAGACACGACTGTTCTTCTCAAGGCCTGCTGTCCAAGCATAGAAAAACTTACTGATTAAAAACCAGATGAGATGGGCCGGACATGTGGTACGCATGGATAACAGCAGGTTATCAAAGCAGCTATTTTATGACGAGCTTGCAAGTGTTGATGGACAAGATGGCAGTCATCTGTGAAGATGGGACAATCAACATATATAGATAAATATGAGTATGTATATATATATATATATATATATATATATGAAGAAATATAGTCTTAAGATGTGCTATATTTATGTGATAAAGTGCTCAATATCAGAGATAGAACGTGTGTAAATATAAAAGTGAACATAGAAGCGACAGTCTGTTTCATGCTAGACGCAATCGCCTCTAAGTGTTGACTTCTATGCTCACTTTTATATATATATATATATATATATATATATATATATATATATGAACATAGAAGTCAACACATATATATATGTATAGAAATATAAGTATATATATATATGTATGTGTATATATATGTATACATATGTATGTATACATGTATATATGTATGTATACATGTATATATGTATGCATATATATATATATATATATATATATATATATATATATATATATATATATATATATTCAAAGAATAAATCAATAAAGTTAATGTAATTAATGACAAATTCACTTAGATTCGCTAAGATTAACTTACTGACCACACGCTGAACGACACGATCCTTGTTTTTATTAATTGTACTATGGATTAGATGTTCGGCTCATATATTTTGTAAGCACCATCTTCAGGCATAGTTGTTATTTTTTCCTCAATTTTAGGTAATTTCAAGTAAAAAAATCCCAAGACGAAAATCAGCGTGTTACTCGTCGAAAGATGTTTTATTAAAAAGCGTGCTGTTATTAACTATTTTATAATATTAATTAAGCTGCATTATTTCTTAATTTTAAAACATTCGATATGCGGTAAAAAATATCTGAAATCTTCGAAGATATTTCTTTAATTATTGGGCTAATACTTCATGTCACATCAACGGAAAAAGCACTTACAATAATAGAAATTTTGAATTCCTACATTACTACAATATTCAAAAATCTAGCGTCGCATTTCTGCACGTTCAAAAATATTCTTAACTGTCAATAACAGCACATTTTTTTATAAAACATTTTTCGACAAGTCATTCATTTTCGGCTTGGAATTTTTACATGAATTTTTTTCTTCACTTTCGTCCAGTCACGAATTAATTGATGAGATACTCGGTGGTTCGTCTCAGTGTTTCTCAGGTAGTTCTTTCGAACAAGCTTGCAGCGTCTGAACCCAAGAATTACTTTCTCTCCCACTAGACACATCAAAACAAAAAAAAGCTGGGATAAAATAAAATGCGAGGCCAATTTTTCTAATTTGAGGCTCTCTCTGGATCAGCATCGCCTCGCCTCGCCTGTCTACTATCTGCTTCACAACCGAGTATTGGCGCCTGGCTCAACGCTGTGCCCTCTTCATCTATCGGTACCATTCTAGATGATGAGTGCACTCGAGTCGGAGTCGGGATCCGTCTTGGACTCAAATTATGTGAGCGTCACAGATGCAAATGTGAGCCTCCATCGATGCGTTTGGTTTGCATCCTCTCTCCTGTCGTCGTAGTGCCAGCCGCTTTCCACGGCATGCTGCCATTAACGACATCATCAAAAGAGGTTTCGATGCAGCTGGGTTCCCTTCCCAAATCGAACCCGTAGGCCTCGTCCGCGGTGATGGAAAGCGGCCGGATGGCATTACCATTTTCTCTTTTAAAATGGGGAAGTCGTTGATTTGGGATGCGACCTGTGCGGATACATTTTCGGTCGGTAATTTGATCAGGTCCGCGGTTGAGCCAGGATCCGTCGCCCGGGACGCAGAGATGAAAAAAATATTTAATTATTCTTCTCTTGCTTATAGATTTTTTTTTTTTACTCCTGCGGCAGTGGAGACTTCAGGGGTTATTGGCCCTCGTTCGATGGCCTTCCTTCGGAGGATTAGCGCGATTGCGTCTCGTTAAGGGACGAGCCTCGCGAAACAGAGTGGCTCTTGCAGCGTGTCTCACTGGCGATGGTTCGAGGTAATGCTTTCTCCATCATTGCGGCTGGCGGAGGTTAGAAAAAATTGTTTATTGTTATGTTGCTCTGGAATTGTCATCAGTGGTCAACTGTACTTGTTTTGTTTTATAACAATTATCAGACAACTTTTATAAACATTGTTGGATTTCCACATTAGGCGTTTCCTGTCTAAGGTAGCTAATAGCAACGGCGAGAATAGAAACATAAACAATAACATTAATAATTTTTATAAAAATCAGATGAACGAAAATTATAACCATGATGAATGCAGAATTAAGAACATTATAAAAAAATGTATAACACCAGTTGACAATACAAAAAAAATTAAATTATATTTGGATTTTAAAAAAATTTCAAAGTCTCTTAACAAATTCAATTAAAGGAATAGGTTTAAAAACACAACCCAATCAGAATCCAAAAGCCTCTTTAAGAAAAAATAAACAAATAAATAAACACGAAAAACTACCGGAGCTAAAACATTAATTAGTTAAAGTCCTAGCATACGGTAAAAAATAAAAAATAAAAATAAACAGAACTGATACATCAATCAGTTAGAGTTTTAGCAGGATAAGACATTGTAGACAAAAAAAAACAAAAAAAACAAAAATAAACAAACAAAAAAAAAACTCAACTTTACACGACTCCAAAAACTTGACATATCACAAACACTCCCACTTTCATCAAAGCAGTGACCCCCCTTGATAAAGAATAAACAAACCGTAGACCACACCTCTATTTCAAAACTATAAATGAGTAAAATATTCCCTACCATAGGTATTCCAAAACAACGCTTGAGGATGAAACTGCCACCCAGTGGTTAAGGTTTAATATTGGAATTAAACTTAAATACTGCTGACCAGAATCGAAACATAGTAATTTATGTGTCACGATGGAATCATATTTTTTTTAAAAACATAATTTTAATCTAGAATCTACTTATGTATCAAGTACTGTTCTTTGAAAATAAAAACAAAAAATACTAAAGAACTTCGGATCATCAATTTAACAGTTCTTTCCTATTATATCAACACACACACACACACACACACACACACACACACACACACACACACACACACACATATATATATATATATATATATATATATTGTTTCCTATGTTCAATGTTGGCATCTTCATTCCAAGCATGACCACCATACATGTCCGATATTAAACCAAAGGTAAATTATTAATGAATGCTTTCTCTTTGAAACAAAAGTTATAGAAACTTGTGGCTATTTCGATAACATCAATTCATTTAGTTATTGCTTGACGTATACTCTCAATAAACATGCAGATATTTGATTCCCAATTTCGAGCAGATATCATACACAGCATTTTCCTTTGATTGTCAAAACCAATTAACATCTCGCGTCAATATTCTCAGGATGTCACAAACGCTGAACAAGTAAGGGCTGACTTTGATCACTAATACAAACTTATGACTATGATCCTCTTCAGATTGTGCTCTTTTGAGGCGACGAGAGGATACTGGAAAGTTGTCTGCCCAACCAAGAAAGAAATAATCTAAAAGCCATGAATGCTATTTCACCTTTTCATTCTACAGTTTAACACTCTTAGTGTATTGTTTCCTAAGTTTCGTTAACGTTCCACAAATTCAGATATTTTGGTTATTGATATCACTCGTGCTGTTATCACTTTAGAATCATTCAGATATGTCTATCCTGTCAAACTCATTTTAAATTTTGAAAGCAGAGTTATTGAAGAGGAGTAAAATCTGGTGACTATAGTGGATATTCCATTCAGTGAAGTCCAAAATTCTTCAGTCTTTTGGCAGATGCAATGTCTTGCAAAATGAGAACACCTTTTCGCAGCTTGCTTCGACATTTTTCTTTCAACGCAGCCTTTAATCAATGTAACTTCCAGATTTTGACTGCATCAACCATTTAGCTGTTCTGAAGGTAGTCATCAAAATATCAACATTACTCTTACAAAAAACATAAACTTTCCTGCTGAATGTTTGACCTTTTTCTTCGACAATGGAGAAGCCGAGTGTCATCACAACATAGAATGTTCTTTGGTCTCCAGGTTAAAGTAGTGTGACTACAGTTCATCATTAGTCGTTCCATACATCCAATCATGATATAAACAATTGAAACAATTTCGCTGACAACTTCTGCATATCAAGTGTATAAATTGTAAAACTTAACGCGGATAATCTGCAATGTCTCGTTAATTTTATTTTTTTTCTGAGATTCCCTCGATCGATCAAAAACATTTCAGTTAATTACAGTGAAGGCCTTTCAGATTTTGTTGTATGTTGGAGCTTTAAGCTCTTCCACTTCTCTATAGTTGAGTATATTGAGTAATTGTCATATATTGTTTACATAATACACTCTTAGATTCCCTTTGAATTTTTCTTCTACAGGAACAGAAACTTTTTGACTTCCTGGAATTTATCATCTTGAAATTTCACACTTTCCGTTAGCATAGTTCAGTCCACGACCTGAAACAAAGCAAAAAAAAAAAAAATGAGCAAACATTTTGCAAATTGTCATTTTACAATAGAAAATAACGTTCTTTCCAGATATGACAAAATAACGCACAGATTTTAGAAAGAGGGTCAAACCTTTCAGTATTTACTTGTAATATTTTTTTGTTTTTATATATTAGAAAAGCCATAAAGACAAAGGAGATTTACATGAAGTTCATGATAGTAGAATGTATATTTACCGTTTTTATCTAAAATAGAATTAATAGTGTCTCTGAAATTGCTGTTAAAAAAATTCAATACTACTCATGGATATATTTGGTCCATGAAAAAATACACATGGAAACGTATTAGTTAGTCTAATTAGAAAAATAATATGGCTAAAATACTATGCATAAACTGTAACTTAGAACATTTAGTTGACTAATAGAATTGTAAACTTTGAAAACTATTCCCAAATAAATGTAGAGACGTTCTTTTCCAATTTATAGTGAATCATTAGAAAAGATACGAATTCAGTGACATTCAATGGAACAATGTCCAAATTTTCTCATTGGGAATTTTTCCAGTTCTTTTTGGCTGTAATCCCTAAGCTCTTGGGGATTGAATTACTTTCATTTCAGCTGTTATTCAGTTCCCGCCACAATTGTTCGATTTTAATGAGATCAGAGCTTTGTACTCGCCAATCTTCCAAAAATGGAACATTTTTATCCGGAAAAACCTTTCTGTTGCACGTAATGTGTGGTAAAGGACACCGTCATAATGAAATAATTCTCCATCATCATAGATTTCCACCAACATTATCAATTTTCTTTAACCATCGCTCTTGATGTAACCCCACATTATTACGTGTCCCCCACCAAAATCTACCGTCTTTGTGGTGTATTTGCATTGTTTGCTCCCCGCACTGGCCTTAGCTTCTAATGCAAAAGAATATGTAACCTTATTTTGCATTCACCAATAAAAATGACTTCTTGCCAGTTTTCCAGTACCCAATTTTTAGATGTTCTTTTGACCACTTCAATCTTCTTTTCCGATGTTCTTTTTGTCGAAAACTTCTACCCCCCTGTTCAAAAGACGGGAAGGTGAACCTATCTATTGTATTAACTGATAAAAAGCATACTGCTAAACAGTTTTAACTTTTTAATAAAATAAGGGCGTGTAATCATATCAATATATATTAAAAATGTATATTAAAAATTAATACCGAAGTTTCATAGAAACCTATAATTTCGGATTTTTATTTTATTATTTTTATACTTAATGTTGGAATTTACAGTTGGCAGTAATGGGTTAAATTAAAAATGACACAACAAAATAGTATATGCCGCCTACGCGAAACAGATGTGAAACGTGTAATAATCAAATGTGCAAAGTTGGTTTAGAAGAATTATAAAATATGCATATATGTGTTGGAATGAAAATTTCGTGTGAATTATAATAACAAGCAGATTGATAGAACTAACAGAAAGTGGAATCTTTTTTACAGAATTAAGAAAAAAGCACAATATTTTGGTGACTTCGAAATTAAAATGATTCTTCCTAATTTAACTCAGTAAGTCGACGTTGCTTAACTTCAGTGATAGTAGTTTATGAATTCTTGTTTAAGAAAATATCCTAAGTAATCTAATATTTTATTGAATTTTAGGTAGTTTGAGATTAAAATTCACTATAATTACCACTCTTATTTTCTGACAATGTCGTCTACAGATGTGTGCATTAACAAAATTCGGCACTTTTATACACACATGTACACACACACAAACACACACATGTTTGTGACCCATTAAATTTGAACATGTTGGAAATGTCTCCGCAAAATAAATCTTTTGCAACTTCTACAAAGCTGAAGAGGCTCTCCCTAATAAAGTCATATAATTCAGAATTAAATAGAAGAGGGTGTTATCCAAATAAAAAAATAACTATAGTTTGAGAATCATTTTTAAAAGCATATGATACTGATATCACATGACCTGCTGCGTTTAGCTGAATTCGATTTTTTAAATAACGAGAATTTAAAACAATTAATAAATCTACTTCTTAAAACAATTTTCTTTTCACACTCAAACCTTCTGATAATTCCCGTGCTTCAAAAGCTTGAACTAACAACAAGAATTCTTGCCAATTGATATACAAACAGCAACCACATTTGCGACAGGATACTACTAACCATTCATTACTTCCTTCTTCCCTTTCTTTTCCATACCATCTCTCCATGTTACTTTATAAAAGAATCTGACATTCAGTCACTTTCCCCCTCCCTTTCCTTCTTACTTCTGTTCCTTCTTTCTTTCCCTTCCCCCTTTCTGAAGAGTTCAATATATAGATATTCACGAAATAAATTATAACCGAAATGGTCATTTAAGTTCTTCTTGTTTTTATTATTATTATTATTATTATTATTCTCTATAGCCTACATTGAGGTCTTCCTGGATTAATATCCGCCTAGGAATTATCCCTACCAGTCACAAATTGGTAATATATATATATATATATATATATATATATATATATATATATATATATATATATATATGTATAATGAGTGTGTATACGTAGGCATATATTTCCCTTCTACTGCCAATAACAGAATATACAATATTTACAAGTTGGACAATTTATTTGGCCGATGGACAGTAAAATGAATAAAAAATATTTTCTTATAAATAACTACGAATTTCAAACAAAAATATTATCTCACATTTTATGCAAATATTATCAAAATGAGCTGTTTTGTATTTTAAATATTTTTCTTTCAAAAGACTTATTATTGCTAACAATGGCTGTATGAGGGAAACGCTTTTTTGAAAAGAAATTTATATAAAATACCTATCAATATCTTAATCTCATTTCTTAAAAATACTGTAATTTAAAATGATTGACTTTTATAATATTATAATATTTCGTTTGGTCGCATCTTTTTACCAAATAACCATTTGACCGAACGTATCTCTCATAATCTAAATGCATTAAAAATTAGAACTACTATATTACCTACTAGGACTATCCGTAGTTTATTAAATAGCACCAGCAGACAACATATTACATCCGATGCTTGCATCTATCAAATATCATGCAAAAATTGTGACCTAAAATATGTGGGTGAAACAGGTAGGTCCTTAAAATCTCGTGTTTTCGAACATAAACGAGATATTCGTCTCGGTAATTTTAACAATGCTTTAGTTGTACACACAACTAAAAAGCAGATCATAATTCGATTTCGATTCCGTGAAAGTATTAAAATATTTTCATAATAAAAATCTCAGGAGGATTTATGAAGCAGGTATAATATCCATCTCACGCACGGTGAATACTAGACCTGGTTTCTTTAATATTTCCCCTTTTTAGCGAGATTGATGCTCGACAAGCATACACATAAGAATTTTAGAACCTAATAGAATTCTTTTCATTTTCTTTTTTTTTTTTCATTTCAAAATAATCACAAACTTTTAGGAATACGTTATGAAAGCGTCGCCCATGTGACGACAGCGTGACCATGTTAGACGGAAGGCTGATCATTTTAAAAAAATTTTCAGTTATCTGTTCTGAATAAGACTTGTGTTTTTTATGTCCATCGTATTTGTCATATTGAACTGAATTGTATTTTGATGAATATTGTCTTGAAAAGGTTTAATAAACCGAAACGTCAGACGTCGACATTTCTTTCATTTAACTACATTTAAGGATTTTTGTTTGTTTTTCAAAATTTCTTCATTCTGTCGGATTTATATCCATTTACACTTTTTATATATATATATATATATATATATATATATATAATATTATTGGTCAATATATATATATATATATATATATATATATATATATATATATATACATGAGGATAAAATCCAGGTAGAGATCAATGTACAAGACAGAGCAAGAATATGATATAAACGACTCAATCACTAATATTTCACGGTTATAATTTATTAAATTGGAATCGTAATCACCTTCCAATTCATCAGACCTACAAATTTGTCGGTCTGATGAATTGGATCATGATTACAATTCGAATGTAACAAATTATAACCATGAAATATTAGTACAGTATTTACATGAGTCGGACTATTGTCCTCATCTTTGTCGGCATATTTGTCACAACGTTTCGGCCGTTGTACGTTCCGGCCGTTGTACGTTCCGGCCTTCTTCAGGTGGTTGGAATTTCGAACTGAACCCTTTATTTCGATCACTGGGGTAGACTGTTCTAATTTCACTGGATCTAACCAACGCCTTTATCCACTGTGCCATGTGTCCTTGAGGACATCTGGGTATGAACTTCTGAGTATTATAAACCTAATGTTTTCAGCATCATTTTTACCAGTGCTCATATTGCAATTTTTGTTGTTATCATTGCATGTCTTTACCAGAGTTCATATTGCAACTTTGTTATCATTGCTTTTCTCTGGCACTCCTTATTACTGGTTTAAATGAAAATGTCCATGAAGATGGTCTTAAATAGACCGAAACGTCCGACGTCGACTTTATTTTAACATTAATAATGCATATTCAGAATTTTGTTTTTCTGTATTTTTCTTTCATACTGTCGGATTTATATCCATATATTTGCTTACATATATATATATATATATATATATATATATATATATATATATATATATCCGGCATGCATTATTCATTATTACTATAAACGTATTTACTAATAAAGAAATTCCTGACTGGAATCAGGGAAAACTCTCCTATAGCCGAAGCGTGTCGGTATCAATTTGCTCGCGGGGCTTTTACTGGGTACATGTTTGAATTGACATCACTGATTTTTATTGTCTTAAAAAAAAATTACTGTTTACGTTTCAGGTGCCAAAATGAAGCTAACAAGTATAAATTTTAAAAAGATGTATTTTTAAATAGGTAAATGAACATGGCTTTATTAAAATTGTCTCTGGTGGCCAAATTGGTAACGGCACGTTTCAAATTTATGGTTTCTCTGATGCGGAGTAAGAGGGGATACAGATTCGATTCCTGTTAGGAGGAATATTTTTCATTAGCAGGAACACAATCGGTTGATATTAATCTGAAAGCTTAATGAAATAAAAAGTGATATCAACTCAATGTGTAACAACTAACATAGTAATAAGAAATACATACACACACACACACACACAATATATATATATATATATATATATATATATATATATATATATAGGAAGAATTCATTTAAGCAACTTCAAATTCGACAGTCTGTTTAATTTTTATTAGATATTTTCCTGAAATGTTCGTATGTGATGTGTGTACAGATAGAAGAAAGACGGACACTGTGCAATCCCTTTCAATATATATGCTATATGTTGTGTCAAATTTCATGGGGGGCAATTAGTTCACAACGTTTATAAAGTGCATTGTTAAGGAAAGTATGTTAAGGTAATGCGACCAATAAATAATCATGTTTTTCTAAATTATTTTCACTCCAGATCACGAATACTAAAAAAGAATGCTTTATTAAATTTTATAAAATTAATAGGTAGATACAGTTTGCTATGTAAATTTATTCCCTTACAGAATCCCAAACAAATATGTTCAGGCGTCGTAATATCTTTATTTTTATCTTTTTAATTCGTAATCTGGAGTATGTAACCGATAGCCATAGATGAAAATAGAATATCAAATTAAACTTTTTTTTCAGATTTTACGAAATATTCGATATGAGCATATTGTTTTTAGATTTTGCAGGGTGATCAATCTACAAGGAATTTATATTCGTACCAGCGTATTGACTGAGAATCATTTTGTTATTTTCTTCGCGACACCACTTGTATTGATATTTCTCATTTGGAGTATCTTGACTTTCGATTTTGAACTGAGTCTATATATATATATATATATATATATATATATATATATATATATATATATATATATATATATAACTCCATTCATGATTTCTGCTCTAAACTATCACCTCAAAGTATGTGGACTTGATGATATTCCTACAATAGTCCTTAAGATATGTGCTCCTGAACTGACACCTATTATTTCTAAACTTTACAATAAATGCCATGCAACTTCTTGCTTTGCTTGTTCAAAATCCTGTTCTGCAGCTCCAGTCTTTAAGAACTCTTGAGAACCGTCTGATCCTTCTATTAGCCTCCCAAATTACTAGAGGCTCTCTGAATTGTTAAGCATCACACTTTGCAGGATCTTCTATCAGACAAGTAATATGTCTTTCTTCTGATGTGTTAACGATTATTGTTTTATCAAACTTTAGATAAGAATGGTGAAGTTCGGGTTGTTGCTTTAGATATCTCGAAGGAATTTAGCATGCTGGTCTTCTTCACAAGTTGAAAGATTAATATTTCTAGACGAATTGTTCATTTGATTCAATCTTTATCAAATCGCGAAATGAAAATTGTTTTCAACGGTCACTCTTCTAGATCTTTTTGTATTAAGGCAGATGTCTCCTAAGGCTCCATCCTTGAGCTTAAGTTTTTCCTAATTTTCATCAACGACCCTCCTGATGTCATCAGTTCTCAGGTAGGTATCTCTGCTGATGACCCAACTATTTACTCCTGTCTTAATAGTAAACCTGATTAGTTCCAGAAGGTCAAATTCGTAGCTGATCTAAAAAAAAAAAAAAAAAGAAAAAAAGAAAAGAAAGACTAATTTTAACGCCTCCAAAACAAAACTGGCTTTTAATCACCTGAGAGAAACTTTTCTTTTGCCTCTTAACAGCAATGACTGATGCTAACCTCCAGGAGTGTGATCCATTGCGCCTTCTCGGACTAACGTTTTCCACTGACATGAAGTGGAAAGATTAGATTGAATCAATTGCTACGCGTGCTGCTAGGAAAGTTGGTTCACTGTATCGTGCTAGACAATCTTTCTCGACAAAATGTCTGCGATTCGCCCATGCATTGAATAATGATGTCATTTCTGATCTGGTGCTCTCTACTATGTATTTACAGATTCTTGATAAAATCCAAAGAGGAATCTTCAGTGTTATTGTTCCTGACCTGGCATCTCGGCTTCAGTCACTTTCCCACCGCCTCTTCTATGAATATTTCATAGTAATTGTTTTGATGAGCTTTTGTGTTTGGTACCTAGATCTTATGAATTTAAGCGCACTACTAGACTGGTGGCAACGACTCCTTATTATACGGTTGAAATGGCTAGATTTAACCGTAAGTTCCATGCTCAGTTTCGCAATTCTCGCTTGTGGAACTCTTTTTTAGCTTTTTGCTTTCCATTCAATTTTGATCTTCCAAAAGTTAAATAAAATATCGATCATTATCTAATCTTCTGTTTGTTGTTCTCTCCCCTTAAAAATGTTTTTTTTTTCATATTCTTTCACACACAATAACCTTTTGCGTCTCAGTGGATTTATTCCATTACTTCGTGTAAAATGATGAAACAAAGAGTAATATTTGATATTCGTGACCTGAAATGTTTAATCTCTTGTAATATGGAAAACAAAAGATTATTTCTGATCGTACTTCCTATTGTATAACGCACACAATATTTAAAAGTTTTTGAATTGAGATTTATAATCGTGCTAATCATGAAGGCGAAAATTTTAACAAAATTTAAAAATTCCTTTGATTTTTCATACGATGAATATATATATATATATATATATATATATATATATATATATATATATATATATATATATATATATATATATTCATTGAAAACGACAGACAAGGTGTTTTTATTTAGTTTTTATACAATTTCTCATGCGCTCTAATAATTTTTTTTTTTCGGATGATAAATTATATAAAAAAACTGTCCGAATGTTCTTTTTATCCGAGCGCTTTCGGCTATACATTTAGCCATTTTTAAGGATTATATTTTAACTGTTAAAATAAGAAAGCGTTTGTTGTATGTATGTTTTATAAAATGTTTTCATTTTTTTTAGTTTCAAAAAAAGGTCAAGATATTATGTCCATGTTCAAAGTTAAAATTAATAAGTGTTGGTTTTGTTTTTATTAATATGGCTTTAATTATTTTTAGCCTTTTTTTGCATGTAGATGATGCTATTATATTAGTGTTGTCGACAAGTATGTTCCGAATAGTGTCCGGTAGGTCTCTATGAATATTTAAATGAGATCTAAATGAGCTATTGTCAGAAAGGTGTAGAGTGAGTCTGCGTGTCAAACATGTTGCAGTGTGGCCTATATAATTATTTACGAATACAATTCCTTAATGGGCATTTAAATTCGTAAATAATATTTGCTCTATTTAATATAATATAAATTAAATAATATTTGCTCTATTTAATATAATATAAATTTAATATAATAATTAATCTAATTTTTTTGCTATTGTCAACTGGTGTTATGCATTTTTTTATAATGTTCTTTATTCTGCATTCATGTGCATGAAAGAAGGATTGCTGCCTAAATACACAAACATATATATATGTTAATATATATATATATATATATATATATATATATATATATATATATATATATATATATATATATATCGACCCTCACGTCGAATTCGACGTATGAGGAAACCGACAGCCCGATATGGGATATGATTATAGTTATGAAGGTTTCGTGCGGGACCACCCACACTTTTTGAAGGGCCGAATACAGAGACCTGGTGCACTACGTGCCACAAGGTCCCCAAACGACCCTCCGCAGGTTTTGAATTCAGAGTTTTCCTTCTCCTAGACCAATTGCCATCCAAGGCTATAGACTATAGAACCCAGTCTGAACTGCTATTTACTCATATCTGGATGGAGAAGAAGAGGATTAACACCATTCCCAAGGGTATTAGCACGTAAGTGAATGTAATGGATTCGACTGGAATTCGAATTCGGCTCTCCGATTGAAGCTGAAGTGCAGAATTGTTGTCGCCTATATAGACCGTTATCAAATGTGACATGTTGTAACGTTGTACATGGTACACAGACAAAACAAACATCATGCGTATTATTGTATGCAAATGTTAAAAGGGATAGTAGAATTATACTTGTCTTGCATAAAACTTTTAGCCATTTCTTGGTTTGATTTAGTGCACGAATTTACATAGTAATGAATTTATATTATGGTTGACCTTTATAACTTTATTCAGTGTAAGTACACTCTATGTTGTCTACCCAGACGTCACATTATTTAATTACATATATTTGTACAAGTTTTGTTAAGGAGCAGAGAGTATACTTTGTCTTTTTTCATATTTTTGGGATCATTTTCCTGGTTTCCGGTACTTATTTCAATATAAACATAGAAAAAGAATAACTATAAAAAAATCTTTAACAAAGAACATTCGCTGGTTTTTAGCCAAACTTGTGTAAATTAAAAATTGTTGCGCATTTCACCCATGAAAGAAGAGTGAGATATTAATGACGAGTAAATGATGAGAGGAAAAGTGAGTGAGTGAGACGAACGGAAACACATAAGGCAGGGCGCTGTGATGTTCTCGGTCTAAGCCATTTCTCAAAATCTGAACATCAAAATTGCTTTGGAATCCATTCTTAAACGGGTTGAGAACTTTTCAACACATCCTCGTAGATAAAAGTATATAAAAATAATCAACGTGAAAATGTAGACACAAGCAGATAAATAAATGGCTGGAAGCAACGACTTCATTTTAATCCTGCTGGAATAGAAAATCCTTATTATTAACACATGAATAGTTGCAGAGAAAAAATCATGAATTATGATAGCATTTGAAGGAACATATTAAAGGCTTATTTTATAAACTAAAGTCAACGTTTTAAACCACTATGTACACGAAATTATTGATAGCAAACTAAAAATAAATTGGAAAAATGCGACAAATTCCAACAATTCTGTTGGTAGCAAACAACCGCAATAAAGTTGCATCTTAAGATTGGATTTCCGTACTTTCAAAAGAAAATAAATTGTCGATAGAATAATGCATGTTTGTTCATGAAACTATACAGTTTTAAAGGATTAGACGTTATTAAAATGGAAGGAAATCTGAAAAGAAATTTAAAGCGTATTTTTTAAGTTTTTAAAATATTTCCGGTTTCTTCTTGGAAATCTCTTTAACACATGCATTTCATCATAGTTCATGAAAGAAAAGGAAAAAAAAGCAAAAGAAAAAAAATTCTTGCTTCTCTTTCTTTCATTCTTTCTCACTTTCTCATTGCAAACAGATAACTTTACATTCTTTTTGTTTATATTTTAATCTAAATCTCTTGTACGTCTCATACTCATTCTTTTTATATATATATATATATATATATATATATATATATATATATATATATATATATATATAAAATATATTATATTATATATGCTATATATAATATATTATACAATATATTATATATATATTTAATATTTTAGTTTTATAATGTTATATATAATATATATATACGATATATATATACATATACATATATATATAATATATATATACATTATATATATAATATATATATATATATATATATATATATAATATCGTATATATATAATATCGTACACACACACACACACACACACACACACATATATATATATATATATATATATATATGAAGTTGTAGACTCTGTCTGCTTGTTATTGAAATCCTCCTAGACAAACCCCCATAAACATATATATTCTGAAACTATATTACCCAGGGTATTTGATCAAAGGGAGTAGCCACCCAATTTTTTCTCCTTTGATTTAAATTTAATTTAAATTTGAACAAGGGAATCACTTCTAAAGTACTTAGATAAGTATATTTCATTTTGATCAGATGGGGTCCAGGGAGCGCAAACCCCCCAACAGAAATTTTTCCCTCTGATTTAAATTAAATTAAAATTTGAACAAATGAATGACTCCTATTCAAAATATAGGAGAAAGCTCGAAGATGGCGGTCGCATCGACAAGATCAAAATGAAACACTATGGACGTCAAGTTGAGCAAGAAATCACCAATCGGTAGGTAGTGCTTCGCGCATTACATATTTATAGCGACAATTCAACTGTCATATCAATGTTGAAATCTGACAATCAATTCATTCAATCAAGTATTGTATAACTCCCACTGAACTTTTTTCCCTTTGATTTAAATTAAATTTAAATTTGAACAAGAGAATGACTCCTATCCAAATTATCGAAGGAGAACTTAGATAGAGGTCCAGTCCGCAAAATTACTGAGTATTGTTGAAATGCATCACACACACACACACACACACACACACACACACACACATATATATATATATATATATATATATATATATATATATATATATATATATATATAAAAAGAAAAACAGACCAAAGGTTCCATTATAATAATTTATTTCACCAGAGCCCTTTTAAAGGACGCTGGATCATCAGATAACACTTCCAAAAATGAAACGAAAGATGAACTGAAAATTCACACTTTTGACGGTTAGTATTAAGTTTATGTAATTTAGCAGAGAGGGTAGCGAGGAGTGATGTGAGAGACATGGTCGGGTTTAGAGAGGGTTTATTTTAATATTTCTTTCAATCATACTTAGTATTGGGGGAGGAGGGACCAGACCTTGACCTATTTAAACGGTTAACTTAACGGAAGTGATATATTGAAATGGAAGGGGAGAAGAGAGAAAAAGAAAAAGAAAAAAGAAAGAAGGGTGAAGTAAAGAGACAGAGGCTGTAATTAGGTTTTACGTAGGAAGAAGAGGGGTGGTATATTTTTAGCAATTTATGTAAAAAATAAATTTTAATGTCTGATAGTAATTTAAATGTTAAAAAAACACGAAGAAATTAATTTGATGCTTGCTAGCAATTTAAATATTTAACTCTTTTACAAATAACTTAGGGATTTAATGTAACTTAAATACTGTATTTATTAACACATTCATAGAGAACACATTAAAAGAATTTTTTAAAATATAACAGTTTACTGATAATAATCTTTTAATATTGTAAATCACTGTTAAGTTCACATCTTTATCAGTTTGAATCTAATTCGTGAATGTAATTTGTAACTATTTTTAGGTGGGTAATCTTCATTACTAAAGTTTCCTAAAATTTAGGTTTCAAATTAAGATGGAGTAATATTTGAAGGTAATATTAAAGATTTTGTTTTTTTTCCTTATATATATCCAACATATTTATGTAAATATATATTTATATTATTTATATATATATATATATATATATATATATATATATATATATATATATATATATATATATAATTAGATAAGGGAGGCATGGTGGAGTAGGGGGTTAGATTAGAGGCTCGGATTGAGGAATCGGAGGGCCGAGTACGAATTTCAGTCGAATCCATTACATTCCTTACGTTGCTAATACCCTTGGGAAAGGTATTAATCCACTTCTTCTCCTGGTACCTATGGGTAAATAGAAGGACAGACTGGGTTCTATAGCCTTGAAAGGCAAGTGGTCTGAATTCAAAAGCTGTGGAGGGTTGTTTGGGGACTTTGTGGTACGTAGTGCACCAGGGCCCTTCATATGTGCTGTTGTCTGGCTTGAATACGACGAATACGACGGGAAACTCCACCATATATGTGTTTTTGTGTGTCTGTGTGTATTTTTAAAATCTGTTTCAATCTACGCAAGGCAGAAAAGCCACAAATACACAAGCGTTACTGGGCAAGGAAGAATTAGAAATCGAAACATTACAAATATATGGCAGCGGGAACAGAAAAGAGCAATTAGGAGGTCAGTAGATAGCTATTGACACTGCATTAGCATTTTTACATACTTAGGATACTAACATGTATGCATACACTTCGGTGAAGTTGCTGGAAAGCATGAAACCGAACGGGGAATCCGCAAGCGCGAAGTGCGAGAAAAAAAGTTAACATATAATTTACGGTTAAATCTAGCCAACTCAACTGTAAATTCATCAATTCCCCCGGTCTAGTACAGCGCTTAAATTCCAAAAGTGTCGCGAAGGGCTCATCTAGATTTATTCATAGAAAAGTCACAGAGATGACCTTACAGCGGTTGGAAAGCGACTGAAGCCGAGCCCCAGATCAGGACCAATTAAACTGTTCGGGTTTCAATTCTAGGTAGTGGATGCGCACTACGGATGTGTCCCAAATATAGACGAAACGGATGTCCGGTGCTTTCTGCATTCTGTTGAGATTTCTTCTAGACTCGGTGAATTACTTAATTATGATTATTTCAAATCCTCCTAATTATTTCTATTACGTGTATATCCTTGCTTGAACCGGTTTCTAATGCTCTGGACTGAGCGGCTTGAGGATAGTAGTCGTAGCTCGTGGAGGCACAGTCCTATGGATAAAGAGAAACTCGGATGAGTTCCACCACGGAATATGTGATCGAGCGGCCCTATATCGAGTCTAATTCGTTACTTCTTCGTCACCGAGGCTCGTTGGTACACGTGGTATGGCGGTTATCTCTTATTGTAACTGTTCGGGTTTCAATTCTCGGTAGTGGATGCGCCGTCCTGTGCTTTCTGTTGAGATTTCTTCTAGACTCGATGAATTACTTAATTATGATTATTTCAAATCCTCCTAAACATTTCTATATACGGAGGAGGAAGAAAAAAGCAAGTGTATTGGAAATGTATTGGTGGCGTGTTAGATGAAATGTATATACTTTCTTTTCATCCTAGTTCATACGAACTCAAAGTCATAATTTCCGATCTATCATTTAAAAAGTTTTTTGATCTTGAAATGTTATTATTGTTAACTGTTGTTGTTGTTGACAAAGGTTGCATATTTTATTACGATTGTTGTAAGGTTTGGCATTATTTTATAGTTTTTTTATAATACCTAATAAATGAGCAATTTGAGCGGAATCATATGTTCCCATAGGAAAATAAAGTTATCATTAAGGCGTTTAACCCAAGTGGAATTGCTATATATTAGTAGAAATTGTCTATATGCTACAATAATTTCAATTTCATCATCAGTAATGTTTATATAATTTTTGGCAAAATTTAAACTTTTTAATGATAGTTCTTTCGAAATGGAGGGGTAGAAATTAATGTCATATTGAATAAAAGTAGCCTTATATATATATATATATATATATATATATATATATATTAGACACCCTCAGTAGGATTATTGACCCTAATCAGGTAGGTCTTTACAGAGATGAAAATACACAAAAGATCAAAAATTTGAAATCGAAATCCCTTTTCTGTAAATTATCTAATATTAATATTGGCAAATATTTCTTAAATTTAATAGACAAACATTTCAATTATAGCAAAAGTTTCAATAGGAAAACTCTAAAAATTAGTTACTTCTGTGTTAGTAGACAGTATTATTAATTCACATAACAACCTTCTATTAAAGAAATTTCATGGCAGTGAAACACAGGAAAATAAACGTCCTTGTAATTGTGAAGCCAAAGCTGACTGCCCAGTTCGGGGTATTTGTACTTCGGAAAATGTAGTATATGAAGCTACTATTTTTCCGAAGGAAAATATCAATCAGAAAAAGTATACATAAGAATCTCAGCTGCATCTTGGAAGCAAAGATTTTACAATCACCGACATTACTTCAACAATGCGTTGTTGAGATACCAAACAGCTCTATCTAAATATTACTGGAATCTCAAAGATGGAGGCTTCATCCCACAAATGAAATGGAGGATCATCTGTAAATCTCGGAATCCCAACAGATGCAATTTTTCATGAAAGAAAAAATTATAATAATTAAATATGGAAACACAGATGAATTATTGAACCAACGAAGTAAACTTGTCTTTAAGTGTAGACATAAGAACCGTTTCAAAATGCCCGGATAATATTTATTTTGGAGAATTTTATACTTGAAGTACTGGATATTTTGTACGATACTAAGATGTATACATACATACACTCATTCACAGTGTTTATATATGATTCTTTATGTGGTTTTCTTCTCTACATCAACTATAATTATGGATTAATTTCATTTTCTTTATCTGTAATAATATTTTTCTTATATATATATATATATATATATATATATATATATATATATATATTAACTGATTTAAAATATGTTTTTCGCTACACAGTAATAACCATGTTTCAAAAACTGAAGCTAAAAACTTCAAATTTAATTATATAATTAAATTAAAAACATTAGTTCCGTTTCATCTTCAAGCGAATATTTGAATAACTTATATTTAAATTTACTGAGTTTTAAACGCACATATAAATTCATAATTTCCTGTTTCCAAGGATTTCGTCCAATGTGGACTTTAATAACAATAATAGCACTAATATTTCTGAAGCAGGCATTTATAAAATAAATTGCCAAAACTGTTCCTCCCAATATATTGGAGAAACAAGTAGAAGTTTTAAAAACGCATTTATGAGCACAAAAGAGACCTCACAAAAAACAACTTATCTAATGCAATAGTCATACATAGAAATAAATACAACCATAATAAAAAAAGAAAATAACTCACTCAGAAGGAAAATTCTGGAGAGTGCCGCCATAGAAAATTATCCAAATATTAATTTACGCCCAGGCTTTTTCCCTATTTCACCTTTCTTAACAAAATTAATGCTCTTACAAACAAATATGCACAACAGATTCATAAAATCGAAAGAAAATGGTTGAATACATCAACACAGATATAATGACAATATTCTCCACACGTGACAATCTCTGACGTTATTTTTCAGTTAAAAAATATGATAATAGCGTTTCTCTACATTCCAGTTACTAGGCAGACACAGATCGTAAGTTAAAGATACAGTTCTATGACGTGACACCATGTGATAGACCGAAGTATTACAACAGGACCAACGTTTAGATGCAATGTAATATGCTGTGACTAGTTTGAAATCTAATCTTTTTGAGTGTGGGTTTGTTCGTTTTAATGTAGATGACCTACAATATGTGAAGGTTCTTTTTACTGTGTGTTTTAAATAATGTATTAATATATATATATATATATATATATATATATATATATATATATATATATATAGTTTATGAAAAACTAGGTATTCCGTATGGGTAAACCCAAGGAGGATAAAATCCAGAGGTCAACGTAAATCCAGAGCAAATAATTTAAAAAAAAAACAGACCACTTTAAGGTTCCATGTAATACATTATTTCGACACGGCCCTTTTAAAAGGACTGCGGATCATCAGACTTCCAACTAAAAAGTCTGATGATCCGCAGTCCTTTTAAAAGGGTCGTGAATAATGTATTACATGGAACCTTAATGTATATTTAATATATATATATATATATATATATATATATATATATATATATATATATATATATATATATATATATATATATATATATATATATATATATATATATATACGTGCCTATGTATGTAAATATATGGGGTGTATGTATTTATATGTTTCTTTTATATATATATTTATATATTCAATATCTGTGAATTCTTTAATTATATATATATACATATATATACATATATTTTTATTATATCCTTACTCTGTCCTAGACATTGAGTTCTACCTGGATTCTTCCTCTTGGAAAATTTTTTTCTGAAAATATACATGTATGGTTATTTTTATATATATTTTGCATATGTATGTATATTTTCCACTAATATTATCTATCTATCTATCTATCTATCTATCTATCTATCTATCTATCTATATATATATATATATATATATATATATATATATATATATGTGTGTGTGTGTGTGTGTGTGTGTGTGTGTGTATATATATGTGCGTGTATTTAAATCTTCGTAATTGTATGTTTTTAGTTTTTTAGTTATTGGTCGTTTACTTAGCACTTTATCAAGATTTCTATATAAATTTTTTTTTTAAATTAATTTTTATTATTAATGTTTATTATTATTATTATTATTTTCATAATCACCATGTTTTAAAAATTATACCTGTTATTATCGATGACGTTTTTCTATTGCATGAATTGAATAGACATCTTAATGTATCTTTTTTGAATATGTTCCTTTTTGAATAGATTCACTGTTTTTTACTTGTCATTTGAAAACGAAGTGTATTCTTGGTCAACCAGTCGGACTGACTGTTTAACTTTTTCTTCCCCTCTTTTACACTCTATTCCCTCCCTACCCACCATGTCTATATCTCTCTCTTTCGCTTCGTCGATAAAAAAAAACCTTACTTTGAAAACTCTGTCTTTCCCCCTCTTATTTTTGAAAGTCTTTTAGTTTTCCCTTTTCTTTCTTCTTTTTCTTTTCTCCTTTTTCTTTTTTTTTCTGTTTTCTTTTTTGCTTAAATTTAAAATCCATTTATTGTTGTAAAATTTTTTGGTCTGAAGAGATGATACCGTGAAATAAATTCTCATCTATGAATTTCTAAGGATTTCGCTTTCATTATTATATTTGTTCTGTTCTTACATTGAGTGAGTTCTTTTGGATTTATAACCTTTGGTATTATCCCTACTAATTATCACTAATATTATATATATATATATATATATATATATATATATATATATATATATATATATATACACACACACACACACACACACACACATATATATATATATATATATATATATATATATATATATATATATATATATATATATATATATATGACATACTGTAGATAAAAAATTTTGTAGGGTTTCAGTTGCTCTTACTTAAAAGTACTTTTATATATTGTTTGGAATTCTTGTAATTAGCCGACGGGGCAGAATGTTGAAAATCAAACAGCAAGTTGCAAATAAGTGCGACCTAACAAAATAGGCATTATTTGTTCAGTTATGCGCTGATACAACTCTGTATCTGTGTGTTCGCGCGGTTACTGTCTATAAACTCATGTCCGAGAAAAATGCGTGAGTGTATCCATTTGAATTTGCACGTTCATGACTATTTTACGCATATATAATATGTATGGAAGTATACAGGAGCAGTCTCATAAAATACATATTTTCTTAGCTGAAGTTTAATAACTCACGAAATAACTCATTTTAAAAATGTTATTTATTAACAGAAAATCACAGATTTTGACGTGTCTAAACTGGATGCAAGAAGCCTTCTCTTTGAATAAGATTTCCACTTTGTATTGATAAATACCTAAAAATGACTTATCCTTCTAACATCATGGCTCGAATCTTTAATCGCTCCTTCTGTAAACAACACTGTGTATTTTGAATTGAATTCTAATTTCTAGGCTTGAAATTCAGTATGAAACGTAATCATTAAGTCCATTTGCAGTATATACTTCTCAGACATTATATAATTACGCACTCCGAAATTGAAACTCGACTATTTCACTACCAATCTCATCATTCCAACCGTATCATATTTGCTAGAAATAAATTAAACGTAGATTTTACAAGTAAACGACTTGCCGAAATGGTTAAAGAATCTTGCTTTTTTCAAGCTGAAGGTGTTCTTCACAAAACCGCTGTAGAAATGGAGTAAACTCCTTTTTACCAACTTGTGAATTTGTCTTGAAAATTTACCGCATATTCTTATTAATAAGTGGCGTTTTCAAAACCAGTTTTAGTTAAGAGTTTGTTCAGTGGAAATATGTGTATGATGTGATACTATTGCTATTAGATGAACAATATGCACTAATTTAAAATTATGTTTATTTTAATTTCCTTTATGGAATTTCCTTGAATGGGAATATAAAGTTGAAATTTTTCATTTTTCAGTTCAAATTAACTGTTAGACCCCTTATCAAAATGGTCGCCCCAGCCGTTTCCATAGTAATTAATTTTGCAAATGAACATGCTTATAAAGATGCGTAAATTTCAAGATTGGTTATTCCTAAATTTTCGCTTGAGTATGAAGCAGGGCTTGATATCTTAATTCAATTTAATTCTAATAATTATGTTGACGGTTTCGGCTCTCGTTTTTGAAACATGAAAACTCTTATGTAGCTAAGGAATCATATTTTTGTAAAAATATATATATATATATATATATATATATATATATATATATATATATATATATATATATGAGAGAGAGAGAGGGGAGAGAGAGAGAAACTTTTGGTTTTCAGTTATGTATAGAAATAAATAAAACTGATAAAATCCTCAATATATGAATTACGTAGAAAATATATAATAGGACTATATGATCGATATACATTTTGATATTATAAACAAGATGAATATATAAAACATTAATTGATAAATACAAACCGTATATACACAAAGGCTGATTAATAAATATACTACCGGTTGGCATAGCTAATAGTGGAGACGGAAATATGTTTGAATATGTATTCGGTCGGAAATAAAATGCTCTTCAAGCTTGTTTACTGTTAATTCACTGCATGACGGCAGTGAGCATTAATGTTCGTTAGCCATGAGTAATACATCCGAGTTACGTATAAAGCAGTGATCACTGATAGAAATTTTGATATTAGAAAATTGTTTATCATTTGAAAATCAGATATGTAGAAGCAATTGAAACCTTATCAGTACTCATTCGTAGTATAAAGCCCGAAAGGAATTTTTTACTTTTGCATTTCCCATGAAAGGTCGCATTTCAGTGAACAAACGATGCAAATGGTTCGAAATTAAAGTTGCTGTATGTAAAGGGATCAAAAGAAAATTAGAAACCTTCTCTATGGTTAGAATAATTTAAAAAGAGAGGATATTTAGAAAAATTAAATGTTTCGTACAAAATAGTGACTGTTGAAAAATGAACTCGTAATTATGAAGCGAAGCAAATTTATTTTAATGCTAATTTCATTATTCAATTTGGTCTAAAAATTGTTTTAAACAATTAGTGATGACTTATCAATCAGCTTGTATATATGCGCACACTTTATGGTTTATGTGATTGTGGAAGCATTTTTAATCATTTTTTTTATCAATCTGTATCAAATGTTGTAAATAATACTAATAATAATTCTGTTATTTATTTATTATTATTCGTAGTAGTAGTAGTATTTGCTTTGTAGTAGTAGCTTCGTGTAATACGAATTACACTCAAAACTCAACCAGAGACTTCAGGAGACAACAAGTTTTTTGTATCAGAAGATACAAACAGATGAAGTGTAATGCAATCAGAGAAATAATGTGATTGTCGTCACTGCTTGGAAAGAAAACTACGCAAGATGTAAGAAGTACACCATAAATAAGATTTTTTGCAATTCGTTTATTTTTAGGGCTACTAGGAATTTGATTAACATATGTTTGCTATTTTGATGTTATTATTAAAAATAACTTTGGCGGTCTGAACTCAAGAAGAGATGACATGTTTTTTCGAAGTTCAAAAAATTAACGGATTTAAAGTGTTTAACTGAAAAAAAAAACAAGTAAAAATTGCATAAAATTAATGTAATAAGGTAATATAATTCGCATTTATTTATTATATTTATGATTATTATATTTATTTGAAGTTGATGTGTTATTCTGTCCATATATGGTCAGCAACGCCTGATTTTTCTATTTCCGCTATTTACGACTTTACAGTGTTCCCGCAGTCTTAACATAAAGAAACGGCCTGATTCTCCTTTATATTTCTTACTACGGCTGAATGGGTAGGTGTACACACAGTCCTTAATCATGTTCTCCTCTATAGGCGGTCGTACTCGAAAGCGGTGTCTGGGAAGTGTTGAACCACTTTTGAAGATCGTCATGAGGACCACAGTTCTTTGGTATTTTTTTTCCGATATTCCCTTCACATAGGGTAAGCAAACCGAAGCTGTTTTCTGAGTGTTGTTATGCTATTGCACCCTTCTGTCCCAGTTTGTCGGAACTGCTGTCATGTACCCAGAGTAGCTGTTACATTTTAGGGTACTGCTTATACTGATTATTTCTTACATTCATACGTCTCTGGGTCCCTACTTATGACTTTTGCTCAAAGTTGTATGCAACGGACTATCCTTTTCTTTAACCTGTATCGGTGGTGGTTGTTGAAGCTGAGGTATTGTTCAGTGAATGTTGACTTGCGTTATACGGATGTCTTAAACTCATGCTCTGTACATCCAGGAATGCTAATTTGTTGTCGTTTTCTCTCTCTATTGTGAACTGTATCGATGATCTTATTGAGTTCTCATGGTCCAATTGTAGCTGGACCTCTTCCTGGTGTGGCCAGAATATGAAGTTTTCATCTACGTATCTCAGGCATAGAGTTGACTTTTGTGATGTGAATTCTAATGTCATTTATTCGAAGTATTCCATATATATGTTAGCCATTGCTGGTGGAAATGACGACCCCATTGCTAACTCTTCATCCTGCCGGTATATGTCTGATCCCATTAAAATGTCCCACCAGAAGCTGGCACGAAGGTCGAACCATTCCTACACCGATGCAGAGACCTACGACATCTCTTCAGGCTTGGCATCAATACTTCCCGCCAATTCAAAAAGGAGTCTGTCTGGTCGCAGAAAAAGCGGGACACATCTTTCTTTGTCCGAGAAAGAATCCAGTACAACCTTTGGATAAAACAAAACCAACAATCCGATATCTTCCAAAGGCTACAGGTCTTCTTCAACAGAATTACCGATGAAGAAGACCGAAAGAGGATCCAGTATGATCTGGACAAATCCTTCAGACGTTGTCAAGGCCCACCAAATACAGAAATTGAACAGAGTGAAAGATCAGATGGTGACTCACTAGGTCCACCACCACTAGTGAATGCAGCAATCAACATTAGTCAACATCAGCTGAGTGCTTTTGAGGAGTCAGGACTGAACAAGTTTCTCAACTTCGCAACAGCCATCAAGCGAATGCCCAAATCGAGGAAATAGCCTTGAACATTCTCCAGGCTCAGGCGGATGAGCTAAGATGGAAAGTGAGACAAATATTGGAGAAAGCCAAGTTGACCAAATCAAACATTACAAAGAAATGATAACATCATCATACTGGCAAAGGCAATGCGACTGTAGTGAGGGACAAAACAATATACAGGAAAACTGGAAGGCCTCATGAGAAATGGTAGCTATAGTAAAGGAAAGAAATAACCAATAATGAAAATTGAATGAAAACTGTCGCAGATCCTAATCAAGAACAAATAACACTGCCAACCTAAGACATACAGGTATTTGTCACAAAATTCACTCAGGCCAATTGTTAGCTACCAAGGTTCTGTATACCCGACCTCGAGTCACTTCCTTGTGAATATAATTGACCCATTAATAGGAAATTCACAATCATATGTCCTGAACTCTACCCACTTTGTGGAAATAATCAAGGATGCTCTCATCCAATCCAACCAGATAGAGAAGGTGCCCGCAGAGGAGGCACTGTCGGTAGTCAGAGACCGACTGGCCTAGGACACATCTCTAGGAGAACGGGCCAGTATACCAATAGATAGCCTGATAGAGATGACCTTCTGTACACAACCAACACATTTCGGAATGTGATCAGACATACATCGAGAGAATGAAGGGTTAGCAATGGGCTCGCCATTATTACCTGCAACGGCTAGCATATATATGGAATACTTCGAAGAAATGAGTCTAGAGTCTACATCACTAAAGCCAACTTTATGATTGAGATACGTATATGGCACCTTCATACACTGGCCACACTAGGAGAGGTCTAGCTAAAACTGGATCAACGGAACTCAATAAGCCATCCCATGCAGCTGTGCTAAGAAATATAAAGGAGAAACTGGCCATCCCCTTAAGATAAAACTGCACGAGCATCGTAGACCGTAACACGAGGGGATATAGAAAACTCAGGCGTAGCTGACCACATATGGAGGTAAAAGGTAAAAAGGAGATCACCGCCCCCTGTGAGATGAGGTTGAAATAATAAACAGAAAACATCAATGGAAAATACGAAACATCAAGGAATCAGCGCATATGCTAGGTCCCAGAAATCTCTTAAGCCTGATAAGTATAGAAATGAATACAATATGGGAACCACTAATACGGAGTGCTAGAGAAAAACAAAGATAATAAGATTGAATTATGAGCTATTGTAAAAGTGGTTACTATGGTATTAAGTTTATAAGTCCCAAAACTTCATACAGTGATGCCCCCAAGACACATGACCCAGTGGATAAAAGCGTAGTGATTTCAATACCTGACCAAAGCTGAGGCGAACAAACAGCTGAGGTAAACAAAAAAACTTGAAGAGTTGAGTTAAGGTGGATAACTGATACTGAGACATCCGAAAGAGGCATGGCACATGGAACTAGAAATAAAGAGTTCAGTTCGAAATTCCAAACACACGAAGAAGGCCGAAGCGTACAACGGCTGAAACGTCGTGAATATGACAATAAAGATGAGGACAACAGCCCGAACAATGTAAATTATATTTCTGTATTTGTTTGTTAACCTGAAGATCGTTTACCTAATTTTTACTTTGTTTTTGCTTACCTAATTATGTATTTGTCAAATTTGTATTTTCTACACTCGTTCAATTTTATCAGGTCAAAAGTACTGTCAAAAAACTTGTATAAATTATTTTATTCTATGTTATAAATAATAACTTCTTAACCTTCGAGTATTTATGCTAAAATCCCAATTTTTATTTTACATTTCTGGTAACATCTTTTATATTTGTGGTTGTTTATTTGTGTACTACTATTTCGTAAATTATCTTGATTCCATAGAGTTTTTCTTTAGCTAACATTTAAAAAAATTCAAAAACAGTTAATTGTTTTGGAGTTTTTGAAACACGTAATGTGTACAATGTTCATATACGTACATTATATATATTCCAAAGTTTGTAATCACTGGAGGTGATAGTGGGACAACCCACTATCTATAAAATGTTTCCGTGGCACGCGCCTCAAATAAGTAACAAATCCAGCTCCAGTTTGAGGTTATATCAAAACACGGTCTATGGAAGTAAATTCAAATAGAAAACTCGGAGTAGAGTCCCGAAGGCGGTTGGCTGTCAACACGGACAACTTTCTGGCAACAGCTGCAGCCAAGCCGACCACAAATGTAATGTCCTGTATTCTTTTGGATCTTGTCGGTACGGCCGAAATCAGGGCCATGTAGTCAGGGCAGCGCACGGCCTACCATCGCGCGAGTCTGCGCATTGAGCGGTCACTCCAGTTTCACCACCAAAGGGCCGAATTTTCGTACAATGCTGATCTTATCTGATAAATTAAGGAAAACGCGCCAAAGAAATTAGTCCGTATCTCAAATGGTCAGTTTGTTTTCAAATACTAAATGTCTCTTGTAAGAAAACTCGTAAATTACTGTAAATATATTCTTTAAGTAAAAGATTACACCACCTGATAAGTGAAGTTGATGCTCGTGACAATATTATGTCTTGCCTATATCGCTAACATCACCAATTCATGTCTATGTGAAATGAGCGATCGGTAACCTAAAACCCTAGAAACAAGTTTCAAATGCGCACATATTTATATATTCGCCTTGGATAATTCGTAGAGATGTTAATAGATGAATGTTAATAGATGTTCACATTTACTCATAAGTCTGTGAGACACATGCCAACTGAATTTAGGATTTTCAGTGTTGATTGAATACGTTTACTTGAAAGGAGAACACTCTTCTTTCCATTTTATAATTGATGTATATAATGATGTTTGTCTAATCATCATCATCATCATCATCATCATCATCATCATCATCATCCCCTTGACTTTTGTAATCGTAGGGCAGATCCGAATGCAGAAGCCACACTAATTCTTTTCCACAACGGTCTATCAACAGCAGCCATCAGCAATTCTGGTACAGTCTTACCTGTCCATTGTTTGACATTGTCCAACCAGTTTTTGCGTTGGCGACCTCTCTTATGTCCACCTTCAACGGCGCCTTGCAGGTTTTGACACATTACAAGCCTGTCGTGCCTTGTAATGTCACCCCACGCCATTTTCCCCCATTTGACAGTGGTGAGATTATTCCTGGTGTCCCACAAAACTTTCAACCACAACGCACAAACTCATTAGTTTTTTTGTTCCTAACAGAAAATGCCAAGGAATTTTCTCGTGCATTTTTCTCAAAAGCTTGGATCCTTCTCTCTGTATCTGCCAACATGTCCACGTTTCACATCCATATAGGAGAATGGAGACTACCAACGATTTGTATAGTCTGTACTTTATTTGAAAGCTGATTTTACTCCTCCATATTCTTGTCAATTTGACCATCACTGCTATGGCTGCTGCAATCCGTGTGCGGATTTCCGAGTTGCAGGTACCATCTTTAGACAAGATTGCTCCTAAGTATTTAAAACTGGACACTTCCTCCATGGTATTACTGTTTGTGCTATTCACCATTACTTTGGATTTCTCGGAGCTAACCTCCATTCCATATGCTCTTGCTCTTTCAAAGAGTTTGTTGGTTAAGTCCTGGAGCTCACTGTTACTAGCTGTTATGTGGTTAATGTCATGTGCAAAACGTAAGTTACAGATTGAAGGAGAATTGTCGCTCCAGATTACTTGCGTGATTTTCTCTAGAAATAGGTTGAACAATGTGGGTGAAAGTACGCATCCCCGTGTAATACAGATATGTAAAATAAGTGAAATCAAGTACTTAATTATCATATTTTAATAAACCATATTCACAAATGAATGAAATTATTTTTGAAATTTCTTTTTAGAAAATCTTGGTAAAAGTATTTTTTGACATAATTTTCCCCCGTGCTACTCCACATAATTTAATGAAATTTCGAGATATTAAATTGCAATCTAAAAATCTGTTTTATCAGTAAAAAGCAGGAATCCTTGGAGAATTTAAATCAACAGTTTTTCTTTTGTAAAACAGGACCCCCATTTACTCAAAATCTGCTCTAAATCGTAAAATAAAAAATGCAGTAAAACTATGACATTATTTAATTAGAAAATCTTTTAATTGCTTTTATAAATAAAATTTATTAAGGGCACTATTGTCTTAAGAAAAAAAATCGATGAATAAATTTTTACAAGAATTGTTTTCATTTTTAAAAATTATAATTATAATGATTTAAATCTTTTAAAATTCTGCATTACTTCAATCCGATTAAGTGATATTGTTATTAAGTGAAAACTATATTTACGAATCAAAAATTGGAAAGTTTATTAAAAGTCGTTTACCACAATATTTTGAAAATAATTTTTTTATTTTATTTTTTTTTTTAGTGTAGAAACATTCCAATTTTCGTAAATATGGATTTCCGTCACATGTTTTAAGAGTCGTCCTCCCTAAAAATCTGTTCGTCAGCAATTCTTTCATTTTCATTTCTGTGTTTCATCGTGTTAACGTCTCAACAGGCTTTGCAAATCATCCCTTCAAAATTTTAAACTTAAAGTAATTTTTACTTATTTAAATTCCTATTTTACTAAATATTTTTATTTTATGTATTTATTTTATTGTGGGTCATACTTTAATTAAGTAATTTTTTTAGTTTAACTTAAAGAAAGAACCTAAGAACTTAAAGATTTATACTGTAACTATGCTGAGCGAAATTCTGTTTGTGGGGAAAAAGAAAAATCTGCTGTGACTATTAAATATGCGTATAAAATTTGTGTTACCATTGATTTTAATGAGAAATGCGGCATCTTTTCTCAGCTACACGGTTATGATATTCTAGTGACACATTGATTGTAGATATATTTCAAAAATATCTTCAAAACTTTCTTCAGTCAAATTAGAATTTTGCTTGCTCTTGTTTATGTTCTGTTTATAAATGTAAGTGCTTCTAAAATAAATGCCATTTTGATATTTTTGAGTAAATTTCCAGATTTCTTACAAGTTGCTTTCTCTATGATTTTTGTAAATAGAGGAAGCTTCAAGTTCAATCACCTCAAATATTTCATTGTGGACATTTCTTCACAAAAGTTTTTATAGTTTTAATACCTACAATGCTGGCTCAAAAGATTACCCAACTTTCAGCCTGGATTCTTCTAAGTCCCGTTGGTTAACTATTTCCATAAATTACTCAGCCTCTTTTTGTGACACTCTGAAAACGAGATTTTCTCTTTCCAATGTTTTCAATGTTCTCAATGTTCTGTGATCTCTTTTCAAGGTTTCCTCAAATTCCATCAGCCAAAAACATTACAATATCTGTTTCTCATTTGAGATTACATCTTTCTTACGACCCATTGAATCTTTATACAACTAATTATTTACATTCCGCACATTTTCTTCACATCCTGACAATTGCAGCCACGATGATAAGCCTAAAAATAAAACGGGCCTACTCATATATCACCGTAATAGGCTTTAAATATCATCTTATATTGCGCAATTTATTTGTTTTTTAGATTCGTTGATTACGTTTATTTATATATATATATATATATATATATATATATATATATATATATATATATATATATATATATATATATTGTTTGAATTCTAGAAGAGTGCTTAATATCGAAGATTTCGCGTTTTATATCTATAGGCAGTATAGATATAGCAATCTATTCTGCATGCTGACTGTCAGTTTCTCGCTTCACTGATATTTTCATATGAAGTGCGTATATATATATATATATATATATATATATATATATATATATATATATATATATATATATATATAAAAAACAGTTATTGGTCAAACTTGAATTATACAGGAAACAGTAGTATTAAAAGTGTTCAATACACGTATAAAGAAAATAAAGAGTTAACATGCAGAGCTATTAGCCTTAAAAATTAAAAAAATCGTCTGAAGGTTGAAACCAAGGTAGCGTGATTAGCTGACTTCCTAATTTTTAAGCTTATATATATATATATATATATATATATATATATATATATATATATATATATATATATAGTCTATATGTAGCGTGTGCGTAAGATTGACAATATACTAAGGAACGGTTTAACCATAAGTAGATAAATTAAGACATTTGCTTAACATATGTAAGAAAGAAATTATTAGACTATCAGAATCATTAAGTGTAACAACACAGAAAAAGATTTTCATAGTTAAACCTCTTTAAGAATATGTACTTTACAAGAACGCAACTGATTACGAGAAAAGTAGATATGAATGTTGAGTATGACCTGCACAAATTAAAAATCAGTATTCAAAATTTGTATATGATCTAAGCTCTAACAGGAAACTGTAGACACCTGGAATATTACCGTTACCGCTTTCATATATACCTGGTGTGTATGTGTGTGTGTGTGGGGGGGTGGTGGATATCAGTGCATGCATGAATGTACCAAAATCAGTACTATTTGACGTATATGCTTATTTCACTTAATAGAAAGTGATGAGACTAGACATACATAATTGAGAACACTGTAGGGAAAGAAAAAAAGTTTTCCATTTCTTGAGACATAAACACATATTTATGCATTTCGGCTGACAGGAAAACCTCAAGGCATATGCACGTTGAAAGAGTATTCAGTAGTTCTTGTCTGAATTTTGATTGATGAAAGCTTTTAATCGTTATGTTTTTTGTTTCGACTAGTGTCAGAAAGAAGCAACAACGTTATAAAACCCAACGGAGTCAAAGAACACGGGTACTCAGTCTAAAACAAAACACAAGGAAATTAGCCCGAATGAAAGAAATACAGTGATTATTCGATCAGTTTATCGGTAAATGATTTGCAAAATGCTTATCGGAAAGGGGATGGGAGCATATATAGATCGATAATTGATTTCAGTGTTGATCGGTATGCGCTTTGAGGGGGGTCGTTTGAAAGACAGGATTTTTTTCAATTTGCTATATAAAATGAGAGATGTCAAATAATTAAAAACATTCAGAAAAGGAAGAAGCTTACCTAGAAATTATTAGATTGATCGATTAACATACCGCTAAACACAAATTTAGTGAGAGAAAAAACTGTGAAGATTGATATACACCACCCTGAAAAACTATTTTATATACTTTATACATTATCCTAGCCTCTACCACAGTACTGCCATATTTGGAACTTATGTTGCTATCCTAAAAATGCAGTCTTATGGTCATATCACGTTGAAGCACCGGTCCCCGTACGATCACCGAAGTTAAGCAACGTCGAGCCTGGAGTAATGGATAATGTCTTGAAATTGTTAATCGAAGATTCGAGTTTTAATTCCCGTTGGGTTCGTTATATTCAAATTCGCGCATTTCCCTTGGGAAATGTATGAATCCACATATTCTACCCTCCCAGCTATGGGTTAATTAGTAAGACCTATATCACTAAACAATTATCTAAAAAAAACTTCCTACAGTCTAAAAAAATTTTCTGGCTTTAAATAATCTGCAATGGGTTGATAAGCTGAAGAAAACGAATCCCTCTGAATCACTCAGAAAATGGATCCACCCAGTTTTCTACTATTCAAAAAAGTAATTTATATATATTATGAAATGGACAATGTCCGACAATTATTTTAAGTCATTTTTTATGCTTATAAAAAGGAATCGAACCTGTATCCTATACAGAACTATCATTTCGCGTGACGTGCTCTTAACCAATCGAGCCACAGTGGATCGTTTGATTAGCAAGGTCGATTTTACTGCCTTTAAACTTCAATCTTCCATGAATCTCTCACGTACATTCATATCTGCTCAAAGCGTATCCAAATGTAAAACAGAGCATTTACTTTTCCTCGCTCTTGATTTTCCTCTCTCTCGTCTCTCGTCTCTCTCTCTCTCTCTCTCTCTTGTACTCTCGTACTGAGCCAACAAATCTTCAGCGAAATGATGTTATTCAATAAATTTTGGATCACTTTGCAACATATATTTATCATATACCTACTATAAAGGTAATAATGATTCAATCATCGTTTTATCACGGTTGTTATTCTTACTCACCTATTCGATACTCAATCTAAGATTTTTGATTTGTTCTAAAAAATTGTGTATGTGTTTCAGTTGACCTTTGTGAAGGTATGTTTTCATCGTAAACAATTTGAAATAGACATTTTATTAAATATCATTACTGTTACTAATGATATTTAATAAAATGAAAGAAAAAAAGAAAGTCCAAATATCTCTCTAGTTCTCTCTCCCTCTCATTTTCCTTCTCTCTTTCGTCTCTCCCTCTCTCTCGTTCTCTCACTTGTTCTCTCTCCCTCTCTCGTTCTCTCTTTCCTTCTCTCTCTCCCTTTCTCGTTCTCTCTCTCGTTCCCCCACCTTCTCTCTTTTCCACACCTCTCTATCTCGGCCTCCGCTCTCTCATGTACACACAGACACGAGCTTGTGAGTAATTAAATGACAAAATGTGAAAAAATCCTATATGATGTGTTTCGTTCTTTGCACATCCAGGAATTGTGATTGGAAATGTACTTTGCCTAATATTTAATCTTAATATTCTCCGTTTATTGTTAATAAAAAATTGTGCTAAAAATATTTGTTGAAAATAAGTTCTTTTTATCATAGGGGTACGGAATTATTGATGCTGCCCTTACTACTAATACACAGCACTGCAATGTTCTCGGTCTAACCCTCTTTTTCTTTCGGTCAGAAACCATTTGTGCGCGTGTATATATGTATATATATATATATATATATATATATATATATATATATATATATATATATATCACTATATTTCACTATATATAATTTCACTATAATTGAGAAAATAGAAAAGTTCAGAGCAGATAACATTAGACAGATTTTAGAAGGACATGAAAATAAGTGGATTCGACGTCTGAGAACGCTTCACCCAAACGGGCTTAATGACAAATTTAACAACATAGATAGAATTAATGTATAACCCCACAAATCAGGACCTACCCACATTTCCCACTCACACAAAACAGACATACTTGCGGAAGTGTTGAGGCCTCACACTTATATACACACTTATATTACACATCATACTCACTCACTCCCTAATGAGCCAAATGATAACACACACCCATACTAATATACACACTTACACACATCATACTCACTCCCTAAAAACCAAATAACACACACACTTAACAGAGACGCCTCCCATTTCCAGGAACTAATAAAACTGTCAAAATGACCAAGGGAATTCAGAGCAGCATGAATCTATCCAGCTCTTATCTTAAATAACAACTTAAAACAGACTGTTTGACCAACACAAGGGCTGACCAAAATTCATGTTAAAAAAATAAAAAAAAACAAACAAATGAAAACTACAGATAAAGTACATTTTCTCTATCAAGTTATTAATTTCTGTGGTTCACTGCTACTAACAAGCAGAATTTTTTTCTTCTCCTGATGATGGCCATTGTTGGCCGAAACTAGTCGAGGAATCTAACTGAAATAATAAAAACGAAAAAATATTAATATACAACCCAGTGTGTCTGAAGATTATAATTTTTTTATATTTTTTCTTGTTCTCACACACACACACACACACACACACACACACACACACACACACACACACACACACACACACACACACACACATACATATATATATATATATATATATATATATATATAATACTTTGAATCCGCCTACCTTGGTTTAAACCTTACGGTATCCCCCGGCGATTTTTTTAATAAACTGACCGCCCAACTTTTTATTTTTAAAAATACTAAAGAACGTTATATTATTTTTTTGTAATTTTTACAGTTAAAAACTCTACATGTTATTTTTTTCTCACATGTTTATTGTGAACATTATTTAATACTACTGTTTTCCTGGTTTGATTCAACTCTGATTATTAATCTTTTATATATATACATATATATATATATATATATATATATATATATATATATATATATATATACAAGAGAGCAAGAAAAAGGTGAAGAAATAAGAGAAAGTATTTGTATGTGTGTCTGTCTTAATAGTAGAATTTCCTTCTGCTGTGACTCTATGAAGTTCTTCCATGCCGGCATTATCGTGAATAGAAACCTGCAGAGGCTGCCAATGTGTTTGTGTGTTCGTCTCTTTTCTAATAGCTCTTTTCCAACCGTTTATTTTCATAAACTACATACGCCTGTGTGTTTGTGTGCGTGTGCATGCGTGTACATTGTGCATGTTTTTGAATATGTTTATAAATGCTTATGTATATCCGCATAAATATTATATTACTGAATCGGGTCAAATCTACCAATAGATGTAAGATTCTTTAGCTATTTCTATCTAGGCTGGCAAGGTAATTATAAGGCGCTCAAGTGTTCACTCAATCACTCTGTTATCTGTCACATTATGTTATATCAGTGGCGAGAACTTATGCCAAATTGACACTAGGATATAGCATGTATGCGAATTGAACCAGTCAATTTCATTTTCAATATTATGATTATGCTCCCCACACCCATATAATAACCACATATGATAAAGTAAATTACATCATTACAAAACTATATATGTATAATAGAGTATATTTAACACACACACACACACTATATATATATATATATATATATATATATATATATATATGTGTGTGTGTGTGTGTGTGTGTGTGTGTGTGTGTGTGTGTGCGTGCAAGTGTAAGAGAGAGAGAGAGAGAGAAAGAGTTGTACTAAATTCAAAGGATAAATTAAATTTTATTGTAATTTTCTAATATTCGAATAAATTGTGCCCGTCCAAATCAAAATTGTGTACGTTAGTACCCCAAGCTCATGCTTTTTTGTGTTTTAGCTCAAGCAATTTCAACCGTGTCGTAGAGAATTTTATTCCACAATTTTGACCGGGGTTGTCATATCTTTTTTGAAAAAACGAAAAAATACAATAAAATGTTAAACGTTTGAATACAAATCTTTTTTTACTGGTGTATAGTAAACCAACTTTTATGTTCATTTGTATGAGGACATCATTATGGAGTCACTTCTCGGTCCTTAATAATAATATTTATCCATGGCTTACTTACAAAAGAAGATTTGTAACAAGTCTGCCAATATGTTAGATATATTGATGACATTTTCATATTAACCAAAAACCCAGAGGAAATTTCTTAAAATTATCAAAGAATCTTTTGAGGAAAATTCTGTTTTACATTTTAACTTACTAACAGAAACCTTTTTTTCTCTCTCGATATTTTACTAGACTGAAAGAATCATACTTTTATTACTTTTCTTTGGTAATTTTTGTCTTAATTACCGACGTAAATGTCTTCAGTTATAAAATAGGACATGATCAACCGAGGTAAACTAATTTCTTCATAAACATTATTTTATAAATAAGTTACTTAGAAAGCACTTATTAAAGAGAGTTTTACAAGCTATGTCTCTGATGAGAAAATGAAATTAGCTTTAAAGAATTTTAGAAAAACAACAAAACAATCCTGATATAAACAAATATAAAAACATTATTCGTCGATTATTTTGACTCTAGATGTATCCTAACGACAAACAAGTTGAAAAAGCCATTAAAATATCATTCGTATGCATTAAATTGTAATAAATACCTATGATCTATCATTTATTAGTAAAAAAAAAAAAATCAGAACATCTATTCATTGGTAATAACAGAAAATAAAAGAAAATAACATTCATTTTTCATATTGGTCACACAGCCATCGCACTTTCTCGTTGCCACTTATCAAAAACTGCAATTCTTGCGCATATTGAACAACACTTCGTAAGAAATTAAAATATGACTATTGATGTATGGAAAATATTAGTTAATTTTGAAATCTTATAAAACACTCAGTGTAAAAGAAAAGCTGAATATATTAGAAGTTAACATTATGTATAAGAGAAATGGTTCGCGTTAAACACAGAGGAAGGTATGTGTTTAAAAGTTATTTTTTTTTAATTTAATGAATTCGTCTGCTGGTGCAGTCAAGTTTGGTGACTCCCTAACGGAGTAATTTTATTTTTAAGTTTCCAATTTATATTGGAAACAAATCGGTTCACATATAATGTCATTTGTACTCAGAATTATGGCATTCCTAAATATAGCAGGATGATACTGATAAAATTATTCTCTATAGCACTGATAATGATTAGAGATGGTTGAAAATAATAGAACAAAAAATGAAATTTAAAAAAAAAATTCTCCATAAAATGTGATATGCGACAATTTACATGCAATTAAAAATTAAACGGGCAAACTTTATCGGTCGATTTTTAAAAGCTTGTTTGAATGAGTTCTTGCTGCTTATGTATGCGATATGAACATTTGATAATACCCAACTAAATCTGGGAACGCTTTTTAGTTATTCACGAAATCATAAAAGAAAATATGAACTTTATTATTATAATTAATTCATATAGATATATGCAGGCACATCACTAATTCCGTAGCGTAATGCTGAAGGAAACATTTACTTTGCCGGGTAAATAATATGACTTCTTTATCAATACGCTTAATTCAATTGCAAATAATTTCAACATAGATCGGATATTATCCAGTGGAAATTACAGATCAAGATGCTGCCAATAACTGACTACTTCCTTCGTACGTGGTGTCTATAAAAGTTTATGTACGCTTTATCTATAATGTTTTTCACAGTAAACGTTGATCCTTGAAGTGATTAACACAAAATGATTATAATCATTTTAAAATAGGATAAATTTTAGAATACTACATGTTATTAGCAACGAAAGTATGCCTATAGTATGTTCCAAATAGGTACTTTTATTTTCTTAATGTTTATGCTAGAGTATACTTATATTTAAAAAGTGTGAACAGAAAGGGCGTGTGTGATTGCACGCAAGAAAAAAATCAAGAAATATCTGAGTTCTGTTCAAGAGGGATAAACGTTGCACGAATCGTAAAGGAGACTTTCTTATGACCTCACTCGGTATGCAAATAGATAACAAGATCAAAAAATCTGGAGCGCAAGGAGCTGTTTAGACCACCATTATTCCAAGAAAGTTATCCTAGGTACACACACACACACACACACACACACACACACACACACACACACACACACACTTTACTTATATGCAACAAACTCCGCCGCATTTCGCTCTAACGGCCATGTAAATAAACAGTTATATAGTTATTCAAATATTAATGAAACAAAATTCATTTACGACACAATGATTGTTTTGTAGAATTTTTTAAAACTGCAACTAAGCATACATACATATACAAACACACACACACACATATGATATGTATTTTTGTTTGTATCTATCTGCATTTACACGCAAGAATATACTTGAGATAGTATTTTTGTTTCAATCATATAATGTATATAGACCTAATTTACTCGTTTCTGTCCTTATGTGTATAGACACACACACACACACACATGTAATATTCAAATCTTATATAATATGTTGAACTCTTGTATATCAGTTATATAATAAATATATTTGGTACTATGTCAATTTTTATAATACAAGTTACTTGCATTTAAAATGTGTCCTATCAGTATGGGACACTCTCCAGTTCGAATCCATTACGTTCACTTACATACTAATACCCTTGAGAAAGGTATGTATCCTCTTCTTCTCCCCTCTACTATGGGTAAATAGCAAAGCAGACCGAGTTCTATAGCCTTGGATAGCAACTAGTCTACTGCAGAAAGAAATGGCAACCTACTTCGGGAAGAAATCTACCGAAGCGTGTATCATGCATGGCACATAACTGACTGACTGATTATATATATATATATATATATATATATATATATATATATATATATATATATATATATAATTTGAACTTAAAATATCGATTTTCAAGATGTTTTATGAAGAAAATATTTTTATAACTTATTTATATAACTTTTACAATTTTAGTCTTTGTATACAATTATCTTTTCAAGGAAGTTAATACTAAATTATTTTAAGAAGCCAAATATATATCCAGAGATACAGCTATAACTTTCTCGATGAAAGAACACACACACACACACACACACATATGATATATATATTTTTATAAATCTCTTAAAACATACCGTTTTATCTTACGCGATTATGCTTATTTTCTCATATAGTAAATTGCAAATTGATGGTTTCATATTTAACGAATAGAATTTAATTCAATGTTATCTGTGGATTAAAAAAATGAATATAACTTACGAATAACGTAGAAAATACATGCGTGACATGGCTGCATTTGCTATATGCGCTAATAAAAATTACATTTACTTTGTTTTGCTGTTTTGTAATTTTGAACAAAAAGTATTTGAATTCAGTAGTAGCCTTAATCGAATAGCTAATATACTTCCAGATCAATTAAGTTACTCTCAATGTTTGCACACACACACACACACACACACACACACACACACACACATATATATATATATATACATAGAGAGTGAGATGGGTAAACTGTCACCATTTTATATTTTTAATTTCGCTCATGCGCGTTGTTTGTTTTTGATGTTGTCGACAGCACAGTATAAGAGGGTCAGTTGGGCACCGTCTGTAAGATAAAGAGCACCATGACGCAATTCACTCCGCCAGACATTTGGAAACGATATGCTGTAGTGCTTAGCATTCGCACCGAAAATCCCTATACGAACATTTCAGAGTGTTTGGGGGTCAATCAGTGCAGAGGATTCGGAAAGAGTTGGATGAGTCCAATGGTGATTGCGATGGTGTTTACAGTGATCATTAATGATGGCGACGTTATGCCTCCATTCATTTTTCCATTTCTCTACACGGAGACCTGCATCAAGTGCAATGAGGAGGTAGTGCTGCCCTGGGTCAAGATGGTGGCTGCTGGAAGACCCTATGTCTGGCAAACGGATTCTACACCATGTCGCACAAGCAGGAGAACCCAGTCCGTCAAACCATCTCTAGGACCATATAACTCCTTACATCTGGCCACTTGACGTCCTAGACTGCAACTCCCATTATTATGTATGAGCGTGCAGTTGAGCGAGAGACTAACAAAACTCCTTGTAAAACCAAAGATGAACTGAAGGCAAGTATTAAGGCAGCATTCAACAACTTAAAACAAGGAGAACGTCCAGAAGAGTTGCAGGAGATTCTGGACTCGTCTGAAGGCCGTGGTTGAAGCCAATGACGATTTTATTGAATAAATTTAATCTTTAGAATTTCAAGATATTTTTGTGTAATTTTGTTAAACATATCTGTTAAAATGTCACTATTATTTTATTTTTTGCGTAATTTAGACGATAATTTATCCATCGCGGCCTGTATATATAAGGGCTCAATATTTAATATTCCCTAATATAGTAAGATTTAGGAAAGCTATGATATATATTTCAACACGGAGGAGGAGGCAGTCTCAAGTGAAAAGGACTTGGCTGTCATCGAAATCAACACCTCCAAAAAAAGCTATACCCAAGGTTTAAAAATGAAAAATCTTTCTTGAAATCTTTCTTGATTTTTTTTTATTTTCGTTTTAATTCCAAGCTCATAAATTAAATTCTTCCTGTTTCATGCTTTCCAGCCAACTTTAATCTGCAAAAATTTAAAAAGCAATGTCAATCGCGATCTACTGTACTCCTGATTAATCTTTTCTCTTCCCATTCATTAATGTTTCTGTTCTTAATTCTTCTTCGACCAGTGGCTTTACTGCCTCTCATGGAGTGAAATAAATTTTTAAAATATCCATAAGCAAAATATATTTTCTGTATTTCAAATCAAATTTAAATTGATTGGATTTATTTTTATTGCATAAATCGGCTATATTGACAAATCTCTCAACACAGTATAATTCTCTTGATTAGAAAAATCTTCTAAAATACTGTTATGAAACTATTTGAGGAAGATGAACTGATTTAAAGTTTAATTAATTTCAGTTGAAACAAATATTATTTACTTTTTGTTTAAATTATCGCAGAAAAAACATTTTAATACGGACATGGGTGTTCTAATGAGTTGTTGATACATTTATCGATAACCTGTCGATTGCGAGATTTAGGTAAAAGTGAAATACTTGCAGTAAAATTACATAAAATGACGAAAACTTTATATATTTTTATGAAATTTAAAAAACATGGAAACAATTCTCGTAAAAAATTTTGTAAGATTAGTGTCCATAACCTCTTATTTATAAAAGCAATTAAAAGCTTTTCTAATTAAATAATTGCATTTTTTTTATTTTACAATTAAGAGCAGATTTTCTATAACTTATTGACGTGTTTGACAAAAAAAAATCTGATGATTTAAATTTTTCAAGGATTTCTCCTGATAGCTACTATAAACAAATGTTTCTAAAACAATTTCATTTGTGAATAAGTCCTGAAATGTAAGCATTTCCAAATCAATTTGTTTTTTTTATTGCAAAAACGCTCAAATTTCTCATACTAATTTATGGCCCTACTTGACGCAAGCAAAACAAAATTTTAACCAGAATTTCGAAGATAAAAAAAGTATAGTTTAATAATCAAATTCTTTCGCGTTTCTTCTTAAAAAGATGAAAGCTTTTATTACGTTTTTGGTATTTTTCAAAGTGTATTTTTAGCGAATGTTTGGAAGTAACTACTTTTATCTAGACTCGAACTTCGAGCATTGGCGTTAGCTGAAAAATGTAACAAACTCCGCCGCATTTCGCTCTAACGGCCATGTAAATAAACAGTTATATAGTTATTCAAATATTAATGAAACAAAAATCAGTTACGACACTATGGCTGTTTTGTAGAATTTTTTAAAACTACAACTAAACATACATACATATATACATACACATACAGACAGACATATAATATTTTCTGGCAAACATGCTACTAACGACACCCATACAGATATATCTATAATAATTATACACGCACACACGCACGCACACACGCACGCACACACACACATATATATATATATATATATATATATATATATATATATATATATATGCACACACACACACACACACACATATATATATATATATATACATATATGTGAAAAGTGTATACATATATATATGGACACATACACATAGATCATTATTTAAACATATATTATTAAATATAACAGACGACGAATGTCTATTATGTCTGATCATGAGCCGTTCTAATGTTTGAATGTTTGCTTTAATTTTGGGTGAAAATAAAGACAAAAATAAAAACCGAAAAGACATTTTCTGCGATATCTTAAACAAAAAGCTTTTCAAAACAGAAAAGCTGGGATAAAATAAAATGCGAGGCCAATTTTATTAATTTGAGGCTTTCTCTGAATCGGCACCGTCTCGCCTGTATACTATCTACTTCACAAACGAGTAGATGATGAGTGCACTCGGGTCGGAGTTGTGATCCGTCTTGGGCTCAAATTAAATGAGCATCACAAATGCAGATGTGGAGCTTCCATTGATGAATTTGGTTTGCACCATCTCTCATGTCGTCGTAGTGCCGGCCGCTTTCCAAGGCATGCACCAATAAACGACATCATCAGAAGAGGTCTGGATGCAGCTGGGTTCCCTTCCCAAATCGAACCCGTAGGCCTCGACCGTGGTGATAGAAAGCGGCCGAATGGCATTACCATTTTCCCTTTTTATAATGGAGAATCGTTGAATTTGGGTGCGACCTGTGCCGATACATTTTCGACCGGTAATTTGATCAGGTCCGCGGTTGAGCCGGGACGCGGAGATAAAAAAAAAATAGTTAAATATTCTTCTCTTGTTGATAGATTTTTTTTTTTACTCCTGTGACAGTGGAGACTTCTGGGGTTATTGGCCCTCGTTCGATGGCATTCCTTCGGAGGGTTGAAGGGATGTCGTCTCGATTAAGGGACGAGACTCACGAAACGGAGTGGCTCTTGCAGCGTGTCTTACTGGTGATTATAGTTCAATATGACGTCTTCTAACCCAAACACCCCTTTTAGAAAGAATCTTAATGTATACAAGTACGAATTTAACGGAAAAAAAATGCTGAAAAACTTTTTCTCCTTGATAAAAAAAAACAGACGACATGCGTTGAACGGATGTCAAAATCGTTAAAAAATGCACCCCTACCTGGACGTAACCTCTTTTTCGAACGTAACGCATAATTGATACAATAATAGTTAATAAAAATGAACACGCTACCCCGCCTGTCTAAATGATTGGATTTCTCTGTATACTTAGATTCTTGGAAACAAAAAATTATGAATTGTATGTGCGTTTAAAACTTAGTAAATTTAAAAATGAGTTATTCCAAAATTCGCTTGAAGATGAAACAGAACTAATGCTTTTAATTTAATTATATAATTAAATTTGAAGTTTTTAGCTTCGGTTTTTGAAACACGGTAATTCCTGTGTAGCGAAGAAACCATATTTTAAATCAGTTAATTTATAATGACCTAATGGCGTTCCCATCCATCAAGAAAGTTCTGTTATTTATCTCGGACCTCTCATTCACCAAATCAGTGCCAACCTTGTATGTTTCATTAGCTAGCTTCTCCTCCTGACACAGCCTACACTAGTTGACATAAACGTTGATAGCCTTTACATTCCGTAAAAGATTCCATTTAATGTCCAGGCTTCTGTTATTTTTTCCCTAAAGCTCCAATAGTGTTTTTCCAGTTTCGTATTGAACTTTCGTTCTGGTATTCTAAATGATGAGGTATGGTTATACCACCTTTATTCATCTGGTCCTCAACCTTTTAACACGTAAGTGAAAATAAATATAGGGAAAATGCTTTTTAATCTTGTAAATATGCACTTCCGAAAGCGTCCGGGCTGTAGAAGTGATTTAACCACAATACAGTCAAATTGAGCTACACTTGCACTAGCAACATAGGTAATATTATCCAAAGATTGAACAAAAAAATTTAAATCTTGAAGAGGACGTGAGAAGTAAAAACAAGGTCTTTTGTAATTGTAGGATAAAAATAATTGGCCATTAAACGGGGTATGTTGTACAGAATGTGTCGTGCATTGTGCCGAGGTAGAAAGTGGCAATAGCGAGACAAAAATACATTGGTTGTCCTCTTTCAAAAGTTTGTTGGTCAAAACCTGGAGCTAACTGTTACCGGTTATCTTCAAAACGTAAGTTACAGACGTGTCTGCCACCGATAAAGATTGAAGAATCATGGTCGTTCAAGGTTTCTTGCGTGATTCTCTTTAGAAATATTGTTGAACAATGTCGATGAAAGTACGCATCCCTGTCGGACACCGACAGTTGTTCGGACGAATCCTTCCATTTGTTTTCCCAGAAGAACTGCACTGGTCATCTTTTATAGGTCCTGGATGACTTGGGTAATTCCGTTATCTACATTGAATTTTCTAAGGATTTGCCAAAGACCGTCACGCCAAACACGATCAAAAGCTTTCTTGAAGTCGACAAAGTTCTGTAACACGTCCTACTAATGTCGCAGGTGTTTCTATACGAGGATCCTACAAACTAAATACACACACACACACACACACACACACACACACACACACACACACACACACACATATATATATATATATATATATATATATATATATATATATATGTATATATATATAGACAGGTAATAAAATTCATATATACGTATATATGTATGCATATATATGTGTATGTATATATATATTTATATATACATACATATGTATACGCATATATGTACACGTATATATATGCGTAGTACTTTAAATCTCATCAAACATCATTTTCAGAGGTGACTTCCCAAGACAAAATTAATTACTAGATTAGTTTTTGTATTAGCAATTCAACCCTGAAGATGACCTTGGGTGAGATAAGTAATTGTGAAAATAAAAGTAACGAGATAAACTTTTAAGGCTCAGTCCTTAATTTAATGGCAACATTAAGAAATTGATCCGTGACTTTTGAAAGGATATATATATATATATATATATATATATATATATATATATATATATATATATATATATATATATATCAGTGTGTGTATACATATATATGTGTATATATACATGTATCTATAGATATATCTGTATGTATGTATATATATATATATATATATGTGTGTGTGTGTGTGTGTGTGTGTGTGTGTGTGTGTGTGTGTGTGTGTGTGTGTGTGTGTGTGTGTGTGTGTGTGGATATATATACCTGAGTATACGTAAATTGTAACGTATTGTTTCTCGTGTCTTTTGATATTTGTAGTCATGTCCTCTTGATGAGACACATTTATGCTGACTATTTGTATTGTATCCGCTTAAAGACTTCATCTTTTCCTGAGAGTGTCTTTGTCGAGCTGATGGGTACTAAGTCAGTCACTTTCCGTTTTTATAATGACATGTGTCAACACATTGATTGGGTAGCGATGGGTTGTCCTTTGGGACATTTCATGGCAAATATTTTGTAGGATTTCTTGAGATGCAATCCCTAAACCATACCGCTATTTCAGTTATGTTGATGACACTTTTATAGCTTTTTATCACATGACATAGACAGTTTTGAAACATGTCAATAGTCTCTAAATTTACAATTTACGATGGAGGTGGAAAATAATAATACGTTACCTTTCCTGACGTGCTGGTTTTGAGATCTCCCATATCTTTCCTCAACAGCGTATATCGGAAGCCCATTTTACTGGATTGTATCTCAGTTGGGAATCTTTTGCTCCTATGTCTAGAAAAATTAACCTTATCAAAAGATTTATTCATCGTACATTGATGATACGTTCGGTGTGCAAACTTGATGCCGAACGTAGGGAGTATTTTTCTTGCCAGCTGCTATCCGGAAGGTTTAATCAAAACAAATATTAGTCTTACAATTTCTAAGTTTAATAAAATTAAAACCTTTGGTTCACTTAAGTGTCCTCTCGACATGAGATCACCTTGGATTGGCTCTTATAGTCAATCATGCGTTGATAAGATCTCCTCAACTGTCATGCACTGTTTCAATTCTGTAGTAGTAAGGACCATCTAATGGCGTTCCTACCCATCAAGAAAGTTCTGTTATTTATCGTTTTAAGTGTTGGCGTGAGGCTGACTATGTGGGTAAAATTATCGAACGTCTGGAGGTGTGGATTGTACAGCACATGCCTGGTTTTATACGTAGACATATTCCAATAACATCAGGGCACTCACAGGCGCATGGGTCTAATATCGGGGATCATTTATTGGGTTCTATCACTTATGAGTCGAATTATTCAGCGGAGTTCTTGCTCGGACAAAACACCATCTTAACATCCTGGAGGCGGTTGTCATCAACACGTCTCGTATGACTATGTAAAGGCAGAGGGAGCGGAAACATAAATTGGCACTCTTCGACGAGTCTTTATTTTGTTCTGGGCAACATTATTTTTTCCACAAGTCTATCCACACTGATCTTTCCTACAAATAATTTCATGGCAACTGCTCCGACAAACTTTTCCCCTGGTATCACGACTGCGTGAATTTTAGCACGCTACTAGATTGGCATCTAGCTCCCACTCTTTACTGTTGAAATAGTTAAATTTAACACACACACACACTCTCTCTCTCTCACACACATACAAACTCACATATATATATAGTGGCTGTCGACTCACAAAGCGAGTATGACCATCACTGATATGTCCATCAGTTAAACTCCCTGCAAAAACACTGCATTAATTTGTTGTGTGAACGACTGTGGCTCACAAAGCCAGCCGTCGATCTGCATTTCTTGTTACATATATGTCAAATCATCTCCGGGTGGTGGAAGTTGATTTTGAATACCATCACTTCCAGTGTGTCTTTTTATATGCCTTTTCAGGCCTGACCTGGACTTGCACAGTCTAGTGAAGGTCCGACATTCAAAGCATGACATTAAGAAATCGTCATATGCAATAGACTATTGGTTTTGGTGTAATTTCTGGTGACTGAGCAGACCTGCCCTGAACAGACATATCCGATTGCATTGAGGACATGGCCAGGTTGATACCTCATGGCAATTCAGGGATCCCTTCTGAACCCCTCTCTTCAGTTCTGCGTATTTATGTGATGCCCCATGGAGGATTTTGACGCCATAAGCAATACCAGCTCCCCAAGAGACTCAGTTTCAGCTACAGTCTCCCAGTTATTCAGACCAATATTGCACTTGTATAGTGACTCATTAACGCAATTTTTGTAACGGAGTTTTGGCGTGTACTGCGGTCTTTTTCCAATTTCCAATCCTCCATACATTAATTGTTTTGGAATTCTGTCATCTGCCATACGAATAACATGGCCTATCCATCGCAATTTGTATTTGTGTATAATTGCTACCCATGTCTCACATGAATATAGCAGAGATGACACATGGCAGGCATTATATATTTTAATTTTTGTCTGATTTTTATGTCCCTCCGTCTCCAGACACGGGCCTTGAGTGCTGCAAATGCATCGGAGGTCTTCTTAATCCGTAAGGGAGTAGTGGCGGTTGAGGGTGCTACCAAGGTATACACATTTGTCGACTACACCAAGTCAATTACCATCAACATAAATTGGTGGCTCTATATACTGAATTCTTCGGGCAGGTTGATACATCACCACTGTCTTGATTGACAGTCCAAAATCATTACATGACCCTGATAGTCGATGCATGCACTCCTGTGCGTGCTGAATTGTGTGTGCGACCATGTCACAGTTATCCGCATAGAGAAGGTTGCGCACTAAACTAAACCTACGTTGAAACCTATGTTGAAAAACTTGCCACTTAACATGCACTTTATTATAAGAGCAACTGAACGCATCAAGCAGTACAATTGTAAAGTAGATAGAAAACAGTGTAGGAACTAGAAGATCTCCCTGCTTGACTTCATTTTCAACTTTGATGGGCCACGTAAGCATACCGCCATAGCTAACGTAGGCTTCCATACCGCCATGGAAGGACCTTGGAATCTTGAGAAAGTGGAGGGGAACAGCCCAATTTCGAGAGGATTTTCCAAAGAGCAGCACGATTAACAGTGTCAAAAGCCTTCCTCAGATCTACAAATATTTGCTAAAGGTCCAATTGCTGTTCACGGCTCTTTTCCTGGGTTGGTCGTGCTGTGAAAATCATATCTGCGGTCCCTCTGTGTTGGTGGAGACCAACTGTGACCCAGGCAGCATATTGTCAACTATTTTCTGGTTTAATCTTAATAGGAGAACAGAGACTAAGATCTTACCTGCCGAAGGAAGGAGAGCAATCCCTCTATAATTACAACATAATTCCCGAGCACTCTCTTATATATATATATAGGTATCATTGTTACATCCCTCCAATCTTTTGGCACTTCTACATCTATCCAAATATTTACAATAAGATCATGCATAAGTTGACTTAAATGCGTTCCACCGTAACGGGATATTTCAGCAGGAAGACCGTCAACCCCAACAACCCTGCTTGTGTTCAGTCCCTACATGCCACGCAGAACCTCGCCCAGCGATGGTTGGCTGTCAAGTTCTACCACTATAGATATTTGGAATATTTTCTTTTCAGTAGACCATCAAAGTGTTTCTTCCATCCCTTGGCCATGCCATCCATATTATTGCCGTCCTCTGTCCTGAGAGAAGCAATCTTGGTGGATCTGGGGACAGATACTTGTCTCATCAAGTAGTATAATACATTTGCTTGGCATTATTTGAATTCACTGCATTCTGTATTTCATCTGCTAGCTCAGATCATTTTTTCCTGCTTAGTTCGAATAGCACGTTGAGCTGCTTTTGCATCTTTAAACTATTTGCACAGTTTACTGTGTTGTTATTTGGACAGGCCTTTTTGCAACATCAAACTTAGTATCTGATTTTTTTTCTTGCAATGATCTCCTTGATAGCATCATCATTGTCATATCTCGAAGTTTTGCTGACATTTTACTCAGAACTTCCTCAGCCGCTTCATATATATTCATCAAAAAGATCAGTCCAACAATCTGCACCACGCATAGATCTAATAATATGGGCATCCTGCATATCTCTCTTGCGGACGATGACGTAATCAAAGAGATGCCTCTGGTGTGAACGGGGATGCATCGACGTAGTAACATGATCACCCCTTTGCTTGAATTGAGTGCTGGAGATAAAAAGATTAAACTCGATGCAGAGTTCAAGAAGCATTGAACCATTGATAAATGATTTTCCCGATGCCATATTTCCCCAAACTACTCTAGAATTGAGACTTTAAAATGCCGGTACTGTCTATTGTTGGACAGTAAGCACTAATGATTGTAGCGTATCGTGATGTAGGCAAAGGGTCATTAAAAGCTGAGTCCTTTAAGAATTTCAGCAAGTTTTGCTACAAGTGTGCTACGTACAGCAAAACACACACCAGCTACTCTATCCTCTTCAGCGCACTTTCCCTTCCAGAAGAAATTGTAGCCACCTCCAACTCCGTGAAGTTGACCATCACCAGCTAAATGAGTTTCCGAGAGAGCGGCTACATCTATAGAATATCTCTGTAGCTCCCTAGACACCAGAGCTCTTCTGCGTTGAGGAGCAGATCCTACGGGATTATCTATGAGAGTCCGTACGTTCCAACAAGATAGTTTCATCATTAGTTTTTTAACTTTTGTTCGAGCGCCAAATAAACATTCGCCAGTCGCGCTATACTCGCCAGACGAATGAGAAAGGCAATTTTTGGATCACCTTTTCTAGACCTATCCAGTACTCTTCTGGTGAGCAGTGCTAAAAGGGCTGCTCAGACACCCACGGAAGAACCGAAAGCCAGCCCTGTTTTAATGAAGATGAGCTAGCGACTTTACATTTAACCAGAAGCCGCCAAATGTGCAGGTCAGCAGCTAGGCACTTCCAGTCCGTCAGACCTGTAAGGTGTCGCTGCTTTGCCGTCGCCATCGGAATTGGATTAAAAAAAACAAAACAAAAAAAAACTATAAGCTGGCAAGTTTTTAGTAATGCCTCTGCGGGTTTTAACGTCGGATGTGCTTGCACAGAACTGCATTGACCATCACCACAAAGCCACACAGCTCACAGACAAACAGTTGCAAGATATCTAGTGTGGCCACGAGGCAGGTTTTCTATCAGAGTTTCCTTCTTCTAGGAGACTGCTAGAAGGCTTGGGAGGTCCCACCCCTAGTGGGCTAACCTCGCGTCTGGATACAAGCATAAGTATTTTTATCTCCTCGCGCAGAGATAGCTAGATGGCCGTTGACCTCTCAAAGAGGTTCATCCGTTTTTTGACAGGTCTTGTATTTGTCCTGTAGGTATACTGGCCTCACTCCTCACCATACATATATACACACACACACACACACACACATGCACACACATATATATATATATATGTTTTGGAATCATATTTTTTAAATAAATATATATATATATATATATATATATATATATATATATATATATATCCGCTTGTACAGATCATCTGCTAAGTAGTGCAGTGCAAACACTACCCATGTGATTTAGCCCGCCTGCTGAAGCGGTTTACTGATTATGGCGCTTGGAGATTTAAGGAATCGATGAAGGCCAGTGTTGCCCGTCCACCCTAAAAAATAAGGGTGTAGCAGCCGAGTAACAAAGGTACTACTTCTACCCACTGCCCCATCCCCACAAAACACACACACACACACACACACACACATATATATATATATATATATATATTACATTAGATGTCGGAGTAAAGAGATCAAGGTGCCAATATATTAACTTATAAAATTATCATAAAGTATAAGAGAAAATTTTATTATTATTATTATTGTAATTGTTGTTTAAAATTATTTGAATGATGAATAATAAAACATATTGTCCAGTAGTTAAAAACGAAACAAAATAACATTATAACTGGGAACGCTTTCCAACAAAATTGAAAGTACGTTACTTTACAATTAATAAACAATGTAATAATTAATAAGAAAATGTAAAGGAATAAAATTTATACCAAATGTTATTAAAAGAATCTTTGAATATAAAAAATAATAAAGAAAGAAAACGGCGATAATGAGCCAATAGTCAAAGAACAAAATAATCATTACAACTCTACTTTCATCCAATTTCGAAAATGACGACCACCTTCGTAAAGAAAAAAAAAAACAACAAAAAATCAATGTTACGCTTAAATATAAATAGACAAGAATTATTCATACCACTATATAATTAATTTAATAAATATGATGCATTAAATGGTCTTATAACTCTGAGTGAGATATTCTTAATTACACTTGTTTTTTTTTAAAATATGAATAATCATTGTATACCACGACTTAAAGTAAACAAATATGTAAAAAAGATTATAAAACGTGAATATTAAATACTGCATGAATGCATAATAACAAAACAAATAATATAATAAACAAAGAAAAATATAAAAAATAATGGATGATTAATTTAAAACACTTTCCTTTAAAATAAGACATAACTTTCTTTGAGCAATGAAAGAAAAACACATCCGTTTACTCCAACATTAGCGTTCATATATATATATACATTACCTCCCCTGACGTTTACATCGTGAAATTTTAATCGTACACGACATAACCGTAGCGTTTTCACTTCACAGTTAAAAAAATTAATACAATTAAAAATAAGTAGACAAAAACTTAAATTATTCAATGAAACATGTCACAATATATATATATATATATATATATATATATATATATATATATATATATATATATATATATATATATATATATATATATATATATATATAGATTAGACGAGTTGCAATATTAACATAAACATAATACTTCCACGAATAACTCAAAACGTATTAACTTACTATACCGCAATCATTTTAACTCCAAGCAATAACATTTTAACTCCAAGCAACATGTAAAAATGCTAAAAAATCTCATAAGTAGTAATATATCCCCGTTGATCTCAGTACAAAAATAAACACAATTATATAAAATATAAAATATAAGTCACCGCCTTATAAATAACATTAACATTAAGAATATATACGGGAGGTTAAGTTACCTCCCGTATATATTCTTAATGTTAATTTTTAAATTGCATGTAACGGAGCGCGTTTCATTCGGTTACATCGTATCCTAATCGTATCCTAAAATAACAATATGTCGGAGTTAATCTATTGTCTAAAATAAATTGTCTTTGTTAACGTGAGGATATGATACAGACTAGATATGGATGTCTCGAAAATCGGCAGAGAGGTTGCGTTCAAAAGGACCTATTTGGGCTTTGTCTGATCGCAAGTTCTACGTGTACCCGTCAAAATGTATACAGGTTCGAATTCTGCCGGATGGCACATTTTTTAAACAAGATTTTTTGAATATTCATATTGATTAAAAAACAAAGCATTTACTCGAAAATAAGTGACCATAAAAAATGACGTTTAAACTAAATAGATTACAAATAACAATATAATCGGATTTAATCGACTTCCTAATATATATATATATATATATATATATATATATATATATGTGTGTGTGTGTTTGCACGCACACACATATATATACTCATATATATTACATATACATACACGTAGATATATATATGTAGATATACGTATGTATGTATATATATACACACACACGCATGAACATATATATGCACATACTCATATATCCATATATATATACACATATATATATATATACACATGTATATATATATATACACACATATATTTGCACATATATGTATGCACACAGACTTATATATATGCTCACACACACATTTTATGCACACATATATATAAATATATATATATGTACACAGAGATATACATATATATAAACACATATATATTTACAAATATATGTGTGCACGCACATATTTATATATGCACAGGCACATACACACACACACACAGACACACACACATATATATATATATATATATATGCCCACACACACACATAGATATAGATGCCCACGCACACACATAGATATATACACACATATGCACACATATACATATATATGCGCGCACACACACACACACACACATATATATATGCACATGCACACGCACACATATACATATATATATGCACACACATATACATATACACACATATATATATATGCGCACGCACATATATACGTACATATACCTATACATATACACATATATATATATATATATATATATATATATATATGCACACATATATACGTATATATATGTTTTCTCACACACACACACACACACATATATATATATATATATATATATATATATATATATGAAGACACATATATACATACATACACACACATACACACACATATATTTTTATGTTTAGATGATGTATAGATTTTTGTATGCATGTAAGCATACAAAATTGCAAGTGTATCTATGTATGTTTATATATACTTTTTATGTTCATTTTTATCTGTCACTCTCTGTCTCTCTCACACACACACCCGCACACACCTACACACACACACACACACATATATATATATATATATATATAAATAATTTGGTGCTGAAAATTCTTGATCCGTGGTGAAAACATGTTTGGTGATTCAAACAGATTTGGGAAAATTTATCTCTTGAGAAATTTTTGAAATCATCTGTATATATATGTAACAAAAATATTTCAGCACTCTACCTATATTTGATAGAAAAAATTAAAGAAATTAATATATATATATATATATATATATATATATATATATATATATATATATTATTGTCTGTCTGTATTTCAATAGATGCTTACTATGAGCATTCTATTTATATCTCATGTGTTTATATATTCAAGAATTCTGAATGTATCATTAATTTATCCGACATGTTCATCTGTGTACGTACAAATTGCTTTTGTGTTGTGCACTTCTGATGAGAACACTTTCGCAATTTTCGAAGTTTCTTATCTATCACGAGATGTAAATATCCACTTATTCCATTAAGGTCAGCAATGTATTTATAATTATATATAAAAAGTATATGTACGTTGGTGAGTGTGAATGAGAAACTTAATGTTGAGGTAGAAAATGTATAGCTGTAAATTAATACATCTAAAAAATACGTGTGTTACACTTTTTTCAACTTTACCCCTCGAGGCCGTCGCTCAATATATACCATTTTGGAATCAGGCTGACTCTGTGAGCAATTTAAAAACATTCTGGATCCGGACCCGCAATACTGCGATTGTTTATGGGGATTTTTTTTTTACGTGATTTTTGGGACGAATTTTTTTGCACGATAACAATTTTTATAACTTGTAAATAAATTTTGGAATAATTGAACTTAATTGCGAAATCCAGCAAAAGCTACCCCTGAAATGAAAATAATTACTTGTACGGAAAGTAAGAACCTACATACATTAAATTGTCTTTAAATTAAGAAGAATGATCGTTGAACTTTTAAAAGGTAAGCTTAAATATTAATGCAATACTTAAATGCAGAGATCAATTTTGAGTTCTCTAGTTTATTGTTGCCTATCGCATACGGCAGCAGTATGAGGACCACATGATGACCACATTGCAATGAAAAGAGTCAAAGCTGCAGCAAGGAAAAGAAAGTCCCATGCAAATGAAAACTTAGATCAAACGATTGCCAGGAGAGCTTTCAATGCTGAGAATAAGCAAAGACTTAGAGATTCTCAAACTCCTGAACATGCTGAAAAGCCCAATCAAGAGCACTCCGCATGAGCTAGCTTAAATACTAGCTTTTAAACTAAAAGTACAAAATATATGCAAGTTTCTGTGGAAATTGTAAGGATAATTTAATCTTTAATCTTCGAAAATATTCATAAGCTACGTTTTTTTTTTTTTTTTTTTGCAAATCACTAACAGGAAAGGGAGAAGAATCATTGCGAATAATTGAGTTGGATATACTAGATTTAGTGTAGTATATGATTAACCTATTTTTTTTGCTAGGATCTGTTGTAGATATATTAGTATTTGGTCATTATTTTAGTATATTTTTATCTTGTTTATAATTAGTATGCATTTGATTACGATATAGATTATTATGTTTGGGATTAGTTGAAGATTTCTAAGAAAGCATCTTATTTGTTCATCAACTATATAGTTTGGAAAGCTATTATTAATAAGTGTTTATTTTATATTCTTTAGTTCACTGTAAAAAATCTGTTTTGTGGATGAATTAGTTTCTGCACAATGTATTAGATTCTTTATAATTGCTATTTTGTAGTAATATGGACATTCGCTCTTGTAGTTAAGTGTACATGAATTTATGCTTGTAGGTATTTTGTATGGCGAAATAGTAAATTTGTTATTATTTGTGTTTATCAATATGCCAAGGAAAGGAATTTTATTATTAATACTGAGTTCATACGTGAATTTAAGGACAAAATTATTTTGGAAACGTTTTTGAAGTTGAAGTATTTCATCCGTATTTTTATCTAAGGATATATATATATATATATATTTGCTGACTATATATATATATATATATATATATATATATATATATATATATATATGTTTGCGTATTTAGTCAGCAAATTCTCATTTAGGCATGTCTGATGAAGAAATTGCAAACATTATATCTACTTTTTTTAGCATAATCCTTTCATATTGTTTCATTTGATTGTAATACACGGAAAAATAGAAAATATGAAAGGATTATGCTGAAAATAAGCAGACATAATGTTTTAATTTAATATATATATATATATATATATATATATATATATATATATATATATATGTGTGTGTGTGTAATGTTTGTGTAATCTTGTGTAAAGTATGTATGTGCTCACATTTTTCATGTAATAACTATGAAATATGTTATATATAGGTACCTCCCCCAAAAAAGCGATACCAAAGATTCAAAATGCATTTTAATAATGATAAATCTTTCTTTGAGCTTTTATTTTAGTTTTAATTTTAAGCTAAAACATTAAATTTAATATTTCCAATAAGCAAAATATTTTGCTGTATTTGAAATCGAATTTAAATTGATTGAAATGATTTTTTGATTCATTAAAATCGATGAAATCCTCCGTAATTATTGACAAATCTGTCATCCCAACATAATTCTCTTTATTAAAAAATCTTTCAAAAATGAAATATACTTTTCTGAAACGTTCATTTGAGAAAGATAACTGATTTAAAGTTTAATTAATTTGAATTGATACAAATATTATTTAGTTTTCGTTTAAAAGCACCTTTTTGTCACGGAAATGAGTGTTATTATGAGGTATTGATCCAATTATTGACAGCCTGACATTTGGGAAATGTATTGAAGGAGATAATTGTAATAAATTTACATGACGAATGCAATGTAAAAGAATAATATAAAATGGCGTTTAATTACCAGCTGAGATTTAAAAATTTAACATATTTTAAGCATTCTAATATTTTATTGAATTTTAAATATTTGGCTTACGAATACTCTTGTGATAGAAATACTTGAAAATTATTTATAAATTTTAAATTTACTATAATTACCGCTTAATTAATTATTAATTGAGAATGTCATGTATGAACATCTGTATTGATAAAACACGGCACGTTTATACGAACACAAAAATATATTCAAAATTCTTTTTTAAAATACTGATAGTCGCTGAATTGTAGTAAGATTTAAAACTTTATAAATTTATTCTAATGATAATTTTTAAAAAAGATGAAAACAATTCTTATAAAAATATATTCATCAAAATTTTTATCGTAAGGTAATACTGTTCGTAATATATTTTATCCATAAAGTAATTAAGATTATCTAATTAAATAATGTCTTATTTTTTATTGCACTCTTTATTTTTATGATTCAGAGCAGATTTTTTATAACTTGGTGTCATTTTTGGCTCAAAAAGTTGATATAAATTTCCCAATATAAACATTAAGCCTTACGAAAATTAATTTTTAAAAATTTTATAAAATTAATTTAAGGTGGAGAGTAAAAGCTATAAAACAGAAATATTTTTTAGCAAAATTAAAAATAGGAAAGGTCTTAAAATTAATTTCATTCATTTTTTAATAAAATCTGAAAGTTTAATTAAAATCCGACAATCATCGAGTTTTTGCAAGAATTTCCAAATAAATGTGTTTTCCCCGCAAAAAGACGTTCCACATTCAACTACAAATTTATGGTCTCACGGTGACTCCAGAAAAAAAAAAACTTTGAAAGCTAAAAAAAGTTTTAACAAAAAATCCTTTGGTTTCTCCTCTTATGATTTTGACGGTAAAGCGTTTTTTTCTTATTACATAAACGCACACGCAAGCGCACGCACACACACGCATATACATATATATATATAAACTCTATTTCGACGAGTGGTCATACTTATATAGCCACGAAACTTGAAGTAAACATAAGTAAAAAAAACTTTTTCATATTAATTTTATATTTATATATATATATATATATATATATATATATATATATATATATATATATATATATATATATAAAATCTCGACTAGCATTAGACAAAATTATTGCATGACTTATGGGACAAGTTTACCAAATGCAAACTTAATAGCTATATAAAAACGCTTTCTCTCTCATACATACATACATATATATATATATATATATATATATATATATATATATATATATATATATTGGATTGATGTGAGTTTGTGACCCTGAGTTTCACGCTTTTGCGATCGTCAGACAAACTGATTAAATTTTTAATGTTTTGGGTTTATGTAGATTGCGGTATTCATATTG
>CAHIKZ030000741.1:617500-630000 GCA_903632075.3 Acanthosepion pharaonis
AAGTATAGCGCGACTGGTGGGTGTCTATTTGGTCCTCGAACAAAAGTTAAAAAAACTAATGATGAAACTGAAACTATCTTGTTGGAACGTACAGACTTCTCGTAGATCTTTAAGATCTGCTCCTGAACTTAGAAAAACTCTGGTATCTAGGGAGCTAGAGAGATATTCTATAGATGTAGCTGCTCTCTCAGAAACTCGTTTAGCTGGTGATGGTGAACTTCATGAAGTTGGATGTGGCTACATTTTCTTCTGGAAGGGAAAGTGCGCTGAGGAGGATGGAGTAGTTGGCATGGGTTTTGCTGTACGTAGCACCCTTGTGCCAAGGCTTGCTGAACGTCCTAAAGTATTCAATGAACGTTTAATGACCCTTCGCCTACATCTCAGTGAATCACGATACACTACAATTAGTAGTTCCTACGCTCCAACAATGGACAGTACCGACATTTTAAAGGCTCAGTTCTATGAATCCTCGAGCAGTATACTCTACATGATTCCAGAAGATGACAAGATTGTCCTCCTTGGTGACTTCAACGCCAGAATTGGTGCAGATTAGGAGATCTGGAGTAGTTTGGGAAAATCAACACCAGTGTTTTAATGCTTCTCGAACTTTGCACCGAGTTTAATCTTTTTATCACAAGTCCTCAATTCAAGCACAGGGCTGATCATGTTACAACGTGTATGCATCTCCGTTCACACCAGTGGCATCGCATTGATTATATCACCGTTTGCAAGAGGATGTCCATATTGTTAGATCTATTCGTCGTACGGATTGTTGGACTGATCATGTCCTAGTGAGGGCCAACATGACCTTTTTCTTTAACTAGACAAAGCAATGGAAAGCCTCCTGCACGTCTGAATGTCATGAAACTGCACTCCCTGGAAACACAGGAATCACTGAAACAGCGACTTGCTGAAATCAATGATACATCTTCATGTGACCCCTTGAAGAAGAATATATATGAAGCAGCTGAGGAAGATTTGGGTAAAATGTTCGCAAAACATCAAGACTGGTGTGATGAAAATGATGAGCTATCAACGAGATCATTGCAATTAACAATCAGATACGAAGTGTAATGTTGCAAAAAGGCCTGTCCAAATAAGTAAACTGTGTAAGGAGTTTAACCCTGCAAAAGCAGAAGCTCAATGTGCTCTTCGAAGTATGCAGGAAAAATGGTGGTCAGAGCTAGCAGATGAAATACAGAAGGCAGCGAATTCAAATAATACCTAGCCGATGTACTACTTAATGAAACAAGTATTTGACCCCAGATCCACCAAAATTGCTCCTCTCATGACAGAGGACGGCAATAATCTCTTCACAGACATGGATGGCATGGCCAAGAGATAGAAGAAACACTTTGATGGGCTACTGAATAAGCCTTCAAATGTGGACGCTGAGGTCCCCTCGAAAATACTCCAAAGACCCATAGTGGTAGAACTTGACAGCAAATCATCACTGGGCAATGATCTCCGTGGCATGGAGGGACTCAACATGGACAGGGCTTTTGGGTTTGACGAGCTTCCTGAGGAGATATTCCATTACGGTGGAACACATATAAGTCAACTTATGCATGATCTTATTGTAAAGGTTTGGATAGATGGAGAAGTGCCAAAAGATTGGAGGGATGCAGCAATGATACCTATATATCAGGATAAAGTTGCCCGGAAATTATGTCGTAATTATAGAGGGATTGCTTTCCTTTCATCGTCAGGTAAGATCTTAGCCTCCTATTATGATTAATTCAGAGAATGGTTGACACTATCACAGTGTTGTTTTCACCAATACAAAGGAACTACAGATATGAATTTCACAGGACGGCAAATCCAGGAAAAGAGCCGTGAACAGCAATTGGACCGTTAGCAAATATTTGTAGATCTGAGGAAGGCTTTTGACACTGTTAATCGTGCTGCTCTCTGGAAGATTCTCTCGAATTGGGCTGCCCCCCCCCACGTTCTCAAGATTCTGAGTTCCTTCCATGACGGCATAGAAGCCAGTGTCAGTTTTGGCAGTATGTTCACGAAGCCGATCATGGTTGAAAAGGAGTCAAGTAGGGAGATCTTCTGGCTCCTACACTGTTTTCTATCTATTTTTCAATTGTATTGCTTGATGCGTTCGGAGACTACCATGATGGTATTATAAGGTACAGGTCAACTGGCAAGCTTTTCAACATATGTAGGTTTGCAGCAAGGACAAAAGTCTCTTTTAGTTTAGTGCGCAACCTTCTCTATGCTGATGACTGTGACCTGGTCGCACGCAAAATCCAGCACGCATAGGTGTTCATGGATTGACTATCAGGGTCATGTAAGGCTTTTGGACTCTCCATCAGCCTTGGCAAGTCAGTGGTGATGTATCAACCTGCTCGAAGAATTCAGTATATACAGCCATCAATCTATGTTGATGGCAGTCGGCTTGGGGTAGTAGACAAATTTGTATACATTGGTAGCACCCTCAACCGCTACTGTTCTCTTGATGAATTAGTGTTACAGATTAAGAAGGTCCCCGATGTATTTTCAGCACTCAAGGTCCATGTCTGGAGACGAAGGAGCATAAAAAAACAGCCAAAAATTAAAATATATTCATGTGAGACATGGGTAGTCTATCGCAGACAACTGAAGATACTGGAACGTTTTCATCAACGCTGCCTTCGGTCTGTGCTTGAAATCCACTGGATGTCTCACGTCACTGGTACTGTTGTTGTACAAAGGGCCAATTCACTCTCTGTGGAAGCACCTATACAGAAGCCCGGATTGCGATGGACGGGCTATGTTATCCGTATGGCGGAAACAATTAATGTATGGAGAATGGGGGGAAAAAAACTCAGCACATGCCGAAACTTTGTTACAAACCTTGCCTTAAAGAGTCACTATATAAGTGCAATATTGGTCTGGATAACTGGGAAACATTAGCTGAAGAGCGGGTTTTCTTGGAGAACTGGTATTGCGTCAAGATCTTCCATGAAGCATCGCAAAAATATGTTTCGGAAGGGATCCCTGAAGTGGAATGAGATGCCAACCTGGCCATGTGCCCAATGCAATTGGATATGTCTGTCCAGGGCAGGTCTGCTCAGTCACCAGAAATCACTCCAAAACCAACAGACTGTTAGATATGACGATTTCCTAATGGCATGTTTTGAATGCTTGAACTGCACTAGGGTGTGCAAGCCCAGGTCGGACCTGACAAGTCATATAAAACGCACATTGGAAGTGATGATAATCAAAGTCAACTTCTACCACCAGGAGATGATTTCATATGCCACATATGTGACAATGAATGCAAATCGATGGCTGGCTTTATGAGCCACACACACACACACACACACACACACGCACACACACACACACACACACATATATATATATATATATATATATATATACAGACACACACACATCTCGTATGTTGTGTAGGTTTTGTGAGTGTGCTTGTGATTAGTCTATTGTTTTTGCCAATATGTGTATACATATTAATGCTCCACAGCTACCCGCGCGTGAGTGTGTGCGCATGCCTGTGTGTGGTTCGATCGCTGTATTTGGCTATTATGTGTGCATGTTGTGTGTTTTTGAGTGTGGAGTTATGTTCTATTTAGTGCTGGTTTAAATTCGTTTACGAAGTTTTTTCTTGTATTTGTAGGTAAGAATCTGTTTGATATATTGGCATAATTTTAAATTCACCCTGGTCATATTTATAGATGTGTTGTGACACAAAGAGTTTTTTGTTGTCTGATAAATTTATGTTGCTTTTGTGGAGAGAAACTCTGTTGTTTAGTTGTTGGCTGATACCTATATATGACTTCTTGCATATTGTACATAAATCACATTTTTGGAGTTGCAGTTTAAATTTTTATTTATTATGAATGTCGTTTTGGGGTTTTCAAAAGCGTAGGAGTTTCCTTTTTGTTGCATTTTGTGACTACCTGTATTGCGTGTTGGTTAAATTTTGATGAGGTTAATATGTGTTTCAGGTTTTTAGACTGGCGTTTGCTTTTAATTATTTTGGTTGTTTTTAGTATATATTTCAGTTTGTCATTCTTGCTAAGTAAGTATAGATGTTTTGTAATTTTGTAATTTCTGTAAATAATTCTGGATTGTTTTTGTATGTTGAAACATATGCTAGAGTTTGTTTGACGTTATGTTTCTTTGAATTTCGTAGTTTAAAGGATTTTTTGCAAGTTCAAAACATTTGTTTATTAGTGTTGTGGGATAGCCTTGATTTTTAGAGTTATATGCCGTGCTTTTAGGCGGGTTTTTCGAAGATGTTTGTCAGTCACTATAGTACAAGCCCTACGTGCTAGAGAATAGGGGATGGATTTTTGGCAGCTTTTTGTGTGATGGCTCTTGAAATAAAGATATTGTTGAGTGTCTGTAGGTTTGAGATTTTTTTCTAATGAGTATATCTAAAAATGGTAATTCGTTGAAATTATATTCTTCGGTGAATTTGGTTTTTGGGTGTAAGTTTTAAAGTAGAGTGTGGAATTGGTAAATATCACCCCATGAGGATTTCCAGAAAAGTATCCATAAGATTTAGTGAAGTGGTTATTTTTTTATATTTTCCCCGTATATTTGTTCTATCTTTTCATAGAATTTTTCTTCTAGGTAAGCTAATGTTAGGTTGGCATAAGTTGGTGCCATTTTCGTTCCCATTGCGGTACCTAGCGTTTGGATATAGTTTTTGTTGTCAAATTGTCAAAGTGTTATTGTTTAGAATTATGTCTATATTAGCGATAATGAATTCCTTAATGAATCTGGGATGTAGTATTTCTGGATATTTTTCAATCCAAAATGAGATTGCCTTTTTCATTCCCCTAATTCATGGGGTATGTTGCTATATAGGCTACTAATGTCAAAAATATAAAAAAATTGCTATAAGTGTTCCAGGATTTACTTTTTGTGGTATGGAGCCAAGGAAGTCAATATCGTTTCTGATGTAGCTTTTAATCTGCTTAGTAAATGGTTGTAATATTGTGACTGTTAGGTTATGCGCGTGCGTGTGTGTATGTATGTATATATGTGTGTATATATGTGTATGCTAATTCCTTCTAATAAGACAATATGTATGTATGGAGAGGGAATATGCGTATACATACGCATGCTGGCAAAAACAATACAAAAAATGAAAATAGATTTAAAAACACAGGGGTCATAAAAAGATAAGAATACAGATATCTTTCCTTTCTCGGGCCAATTCTAATTGTTCACACAAAAGCACTTTCTTACTGTCAGTTTAAAAAAGATATTTGTGTCACTACCACACAAAAAAGAGAATGTCTAACATCGAGAATGTTTAACATCAAAAAACACAGGGAATATTAATTCATTTTAATAATATGTGGAAATATTCAAGAAGAAGGTCGCGAGACCCGAAACACGTGTTGCAAAGTTATGGAAAAATAAATCATAATATATATATTTAAAAAAAAAATCCACATTACAATCAAAAACGTTTGCGGTTTCTCTTTTCTTTTTTAATATATACACTTTTCTCTCCTTGGAACAGCTATAACTTCTTCCCTTTATGTATGTATATATGTATGTATGCATGCATGTATGTATGTATGTATGTATGTATGTATCTATCTATCTATCTATCTATCTATATATATATATATATATATATATATATATATATATATATATATATATATATATAGGTATATCTGTCATGTATAATCAATCTCACTTTCTTGTACTGTTTAAATATCGCGTGTATTTTAAAATATATGTTTCAAAATATATGTATCAAATTTTGGATCGTTTTCCGGTAATTGTCTATTTCATTTTGTCATTGAAAATTAATAACACGTTTCTTCAATCATGCGCACACATATTCGTAAAATTGATTAGCTATTATTTAAATCTGTAAATAATAATTACTTTGTCTATAATAATAATGCACTTAAGTGTCCTATTTATATTATTTTCATTTTTACAAACATTTACTTAAATCCCATTTTACGTTCTCATCTAAAGACACTAAATTAATATTATAGTGTTATCCAGGTGTATAAAAATATCTATAGCGAGCTATGAACAGAAGATGATCTAAATATATTTTATGTAGCATTAAAATTGTCATTTCTTTTTCAAATTTATTGAGAGTATTAACATAGCAGACTCCAATATAAAATAGAATAGTAAATCATACCGATGCTCGTATCCCATTGCCACTAATCACAACTCGTCGGTAATAGTGAGCTTCTAAATAAAGCCTCGTAGTGAACGACCGCTACATTCCAGATTCACCGATTATGACGTTTTAAAACACTTTATGGCTCATAAGGCTGATTGTCCGGTGGAGTTCATATTCGTTTGCAACTGTCTTTTATGCAGCGCTATAAAATGAATGCACTTAGGTCTTCAGTCAAGCAGTAAATACTTGCTTGTATCTGTTTAAAACTCTTCATAATTAATATATTATTTCCTGTCTCTGTTCTCAGGATTTGAAACTTCGACGGAACAAGAAGAGTATCACATGAATGAAGTAAAAGTTTCTGCTCAAATCTATTCTTGTCTGGATTTTGTAGCCCGTAATTTTGTGTTCTGATGCACGTTTCCAATTGATAAGTAAATCTCACTCTTAAAAAAAAAAAAAATTCTTAGATGTATTCTTGATTTTTGAACAGGCATATAATTTTCTTGAGTCGAAACTATCTTTTCCGCTTTTCATCATTGTTGAAGATATTTTCTAGAAATGTTTTATTAGTGTGTATTGTCCTTACTGATAAATCGATTAATTTAGAAGTGATCAGATCGTGCGAAAACCATTGCAAATGTTTGCATGTTTATTGATGTGGGTTATGATCGCGTCATATTGAGTCTTTATGCCATTTCCAGTGCAGTTCTCTTCGGATTTACTTTATGGTTAGGTTAATGTTGACAATCGTCTAGAACCAGAGAAATCTGTAGGATTAAGATTCTCCGGACGAATTTGAATAAACAATCGTGAGTATTTAGTAACACTTAATAATTTATTTCTATAGACAATAAAAATACTTCTGAAGATAATGAATCATTTTTGAATTTGTAAATCTATACTTCTTATATTTTAGGTTATATGTATTCAAAAATTAGTTACCATTAAATAATAAAGGAAAAGGAAAAAATATGAATACGAGGTTATATGAATAATTTTAATTATATTATCACACAACAGGCTATAGCAAAACTAGTGATAACACTTTCTAATATTCCAGAGTCTTTGAAGAAATTCCTTTCACTCTTGTTTTAAAAACTAGACAATGAATACGCAGTTGAAAAAAGTTTTGTTTTTTTTTTTGTAAAAAAGAAAATATATTACATCAAAAATGACCTAACACACCAAATATATTTCATAAAAATGTAGAAGGTACGTACTCTCACGTAAATTCCCGAAATTCGATTAAAAAATAATCTGACAACATAACAAGTAACAAAAATCTTTGAGATTTCAAGAATTAGCCGAAAGTTCTTAGAAAGGGGAAGGTTTATTTCTAACCAGAAATTAAGAGGATTATTAAAAATATTGAAAAAAGAATATAAATATATAATCAACAATGAACTTCCCTTGTTTTTCAATCGCACGTGCATACATAAAAAAATTGCCACACACACAAACACGCACACATGCATACACACACACATACATACATACATACATACATACATACATACATACATATATCTTTAGATTTGCTTGTCCATCTTTCAGTTTCTCTTCTTATGCGCACACATAATGAAAATGAAAAACAAACTACAATGCATTTCATGTTTTCTTGTCTATCAAATCAATTACACAGTTCGAAACAACGGATCCAAGGATTTATATATTACATTACAATATATGCATGCCATGTAATCATTGAAAATTTGAACAAGAATGAAACTCCGCTAACCATCTAACTTACAAAAGATACACAGGAATCTCTGGTATAACTAATACACACACACAGATACACTTTTCATGAATTCAACAGATTTTTATCAATGTAAATGTTATTTTTCGTATATTCTCGTATTTGAGTAGGCGCTCCATTTATTCATTAAACATTATATTTATTTATTTTCACCAACCAGCCTGCATGTTTGAGAAATCTTTGTACATTTAGGCAGGAATCGAACATGCGTCCCTCATGGCGGGGTGGGGGGCTACAGTTTAGATCAGACGATAAATGGAGCGTCTACTCAAATACGAGTATCCACTAAAATAATGTTTAAAGTGAGAAAATAAATAGGTATATACATAGAAAGAGGGAGAGACAAATATTTGAGAATTTTTCTTCTAGGTAAGCTAATGTTAGGTTGGCATAAGTTGGTGCCATTTTCGTTTCCATTGCGGTACCTAGCGTTTGGATATAGTTTTTGTTGTCAAATTCAAAGTGTTATTGTTTAGCATATCAGCTTCCAATCTTAAACAGAAAATGAAAACTGCAACGTGTCGTTTTTTTTATATTGTTTTTATTATTTGTATTTTTTCAAGCAAGGCGGGAATACCACCAGTACGCAGGGGGTTACAAAAAGTGAAGGTGAGAAAAAAGATTGGGTATAGGAGTGACCAAGGAAAGGATAAAAGCTAAATGGGGTTCCAGAAGATAGAAAGTGGCAATTGACGCTGCATTTAAATTTTTGAAGATTGTAGGTATCAAGGAAGCAAGGAAACGGGATGGTGTTCCGAGGCGGGAATTTCGAGAAAAGAAACTGTTGGATAGAAGTGGCGACTATATGTAACTATTTCAACAGTAAAAATTGTGGTTACCTAGATGCCAATCTAGTAGCACGCTTAAATTCATGTAGTCGAGGCATCAGGAAAAAAAATTCGTCAGAGCAGTTGCCATGAAAATATTTGTAGAAAAGACAGTGGGAAGTCACGTCACATCAATGAGAAAGTGACTGAAGTCGAGATGCCACGTCAGGATCGATTACATTGCAGATCCTTCTTCTCAAGAACCTCGAGATGAATGCCAGGAGCACCAGACCAGATATAGCAACAGTATTCAATGCACGGACGAATGGTAGATTTGTAAATGGGCAAGATTGGCTCTGACGAGAAAAAAAGCTTCTAGCACGACTCGGTGACCCAAATTTCCTTGCAGTAGATGCGGCTATTGATTCAGTGTAGTCATTCCAATTCAAGTCAGTTGAAAACGTGAGTTCCAGAAGCCGCAGTGTGTTGCTCACCATGAGTTTAGCATCAGCCATGCTGAGCGCGGACAAAAGTTTATCTGTGGTTGTGTTTCGTTATGGAGGCATTCAAATATACGAGTCCCAGTTGACCACAGATTGGAGGTCCTTTTCAAGAGCAGCGTCCAAGTTAACTTTGTCATGCACTAGTGTTTATAAACATCTCTTTCTGGTCCACAACCAACCAAGAAACACCTACCAATAGAATATCTTTCTGCTATCAATAGAAAGATATTGTGGATTGAGACGCGTTCTGTGATTTCCTTCGTGACGTCCCTTGGAATGAAGTTTTTATTCTTTCTGTTAAAAAATGTGCGTCTCAGGTCTCTTCCTGGGTGAAATCTAGCATTGAGGCTTTCATTCCAGCAAAGAAACATCAAATTAAATAGAGTCTTTGATTCTCAACTGCATATTCGGCCGCTATAGCCCACAGGAATCATTTTTCCGGCTGTACCAGTGCGACGTTTCTGTTCGTTATGAGTGCAAGCGTGTCCTCAAAGAAAAGTAGTTGCTGTTTGCTCATAGGATATACCAACGTATAACATCTCGCAAGTTCGGTTCTAGAGATTATTGGTGGCTTTGCAAGAGTGTGCTGAACAACAGCAAAACCTCAATCCTCTATTCAATCAATTCGAAGTCCTGACATCTACAGCAGATAAGATGCAATGCTTTGCTCGAAAATTCTCTTTCAACTCAACTTTCGGCTTTTTTGGAATACCCACATCTGATTTCCCCAATAGGACAGAGGTTCTACTGACTAATATGAGCATAACCCCTTCACTGGTCTCAGACATCATTCCTAAATTAGACTCCCATAAGGCAAGTGATGTGACGCGATCCCCAGACGTCGTCCTAAAAATGTGCTTCCGAGCTGGCTCCAGATCTCTCCAAACTCTATAACTATTGCCACGTTGCTTCCTGCTTTCCAGCTTGTTAGAAGTCCTCGTCTGTAGTTCATGTTTTTAAGAACTCAGGAGAACTTCCTGACCCCCTCTAATTATTGCCCCGGCAAAGTATTCGAGGCTGAAGTGGTTAAGCATCTTAACTCTCATGACCTACTTTCGGACAAACAAAATGGCTTCCGTTTTTCCAGGTCTACCGATGATGTGCTAACGGCCATCACTGAATGTGTATATCAAGCTTTTTATAATATAAGCTCCAGCTGTGGTTCCAGATATCTCGAAGACGTTTGACAGAGTTTAGCATTGCTGATCTTCTACATAAGCTCCAGAGCTAGGGTATTATTTCATGGCTGTTAGATTTAATCCAATCATTCCTATCAAATCGTGGAATGAAGTTCGTTTTGTCCGGGCTCACTCTCATATCCTTTCACACAAACGCTGGTGTCACCCCAAGGATCTATCCTGTGTCCTACGCTTCTGATCTTCATCAGTGATCCTCTTGATGTCATCATTTCGCAAGTAGACATCTATGCTGATGAATATTTTACTCTTGTCTCAATAGAAAATCAGTCAGAGCTGACAAAATATTATTGTCATTATTTGTTTTTCCTAAGGTTAGATTGATTTGATTAACGATTACGTGGGGAACAAAATTATTATTGTTTATTATGTGATTTATATTATTGAGATCATTATAAAAACATTGTGGAGGCGTGTGGAGGATATTGACTGTGCTCTATAAAATAACTTATGATGGCTATTTTACATTTGTACAGCCAGTTGAATGGTTTTGTATAAACGTAAGTTTTAAAGTTATGCGAATCGATTAATAAAAAAGAATTTATATATATATATATATATATATATATATATATATATCCTAAAAATCACAATATTTTGGATTTAATCTATTTCCTAAAAAAATCTTTGTTTACGTTGGGAAACGATACAGAGCAAATATGGATGTTTCGAGAATCGGCAGAGAGTGTGTGTTCAAAAGGCATTACTTGGACTTTGTTTGAACGGAAGTCCTATCGGGGATGTAGGCTCGAATCCTGCCGGAGGACGCATATACATATTTTCTGACAAGATTTCTCGAATATTCAGGCCGGTAGATGTCGTTGGATAAAGAATATTGTTTAATTAAAAAAAAAGAGCCTCTTCTCGAATATCAATATCCATGAAAATAACGTTTTAACAAAATAATTTAAAAGTAACAATATATATATATATATATATATATATATATATATATATATATATATAATTATTTATTTAAAATATGATTCCAAATCCTACATAAGAGGTCTCATGTTTCAAAACAAGAGCCGAAAACTTCGCTTGAAGATGGAACGGAGGCCCATTTTACTTTCAGTTGAAACATGAGACCTCTTATGTAGCGATTTGGAATCATATTTTTAAATAAATAATTATATTTATGCTCTACTTTTGTATCGAGCACTATTTTTAAAAAATAATAACTAAAATACTAAGGGACTTTATTTACCTAACCAGTTCCTTCCTATTTTCTATATATTTTCACACACACACACACACACACACACACACACACACACATATATATATATATATATATATATATATATATATATATATATGAACTAATTGCCGTCTTCTCTGGGTTACGAGAGATGGGGCTTAAGACATTTTAACAAAGATCGTTTTTAAGGTTAAAAGAAAATTTCATCTGCGAGAAATGATTGGTAATCGTTTTTGTTGCGAGTTAACTAAAAACAAATGGTTCATTGATTTTATTTCTTCATAAGAATATATATAATACGCTATAAAGTCATATTTTTGCACCTCTTATTTCCTCTTCATTATCATTATTCATTTCTTTCTTTTTTCCTTAATTGTGTATGCATTTCTTTTCTTTCTCCCACTGCCCCTTTTATTTGTGTATGGTCTCTCTCAATCTATTTCTCTTTGTTTTTTATTCTTTTTCTTTTTCAAGTATTAGTATGCTTTTAATTTCGCTCTTTTCTTTGCTTTTTGTTTACTTTTCCATGTTCTGTTTTCATTCTTACTTTTCGTTAATTCATTCGGTTTAACATCTTTTAATTACTTTTTTTTAGTAAATTTTCTCTGGTTGTGAGATTTGTTTATTCTTTTTGTAGCTTATCTTCTTTCTTTAATTTACCTTTTCTTTCAATTTCATTAATATCACTTCCTCCTCAATCGTCTCCTCCTTCTCTCCCAATCGTAATCGTTAATATCCTTTTTCACATTCGAGGTTTCGTTTTTTCCTGTTTATGGATACCACGATTTTATTCAATGTTTTCTGAGTATTTTTTTCCAAACCAGGACACCCCTTTTTTCCTCATTCGCATTTTGCTAAGAAACGCAATAACTCGCCGATATACATCTGTTATGGCAGGGAAATAAAAAATAAATAAATCGAACAATAAGTTCCGATGCTAAAGAGAT
>CAHIKZ030000741.1:635000-642500 GCA_903632075.3 Acanthosepion pharaonis
ACACGCATCAAGCTATGAGCACACTGACAAGTTTTAAATTTTTTGTCTAGTAATCTGTTTTTTCAAACATGGTCTTATCTTTAGGTTCAACGTGAAGAAAATTATCATTTGATTTCGAAGTTTCGTCAGCGCATTGCTGTAATGCTTTCACTCTTCTTCTCGGTATTAAGCCGAGACCTCCCCCACAAAGCTGGACGTGAGAAAAGGCCGGTTTTAAAAGTGGAGCTTTCCGAGCGCGTACTCCCGGGAAAAATTCACTGGAGACCCCGCATAGACGGGGTCGGACGCCTTTCTGTTTCCCCAGGTGAGACTTTTTGCCCATAGGTACAGCGTCGTCTGTGTTCCTCTCTGTCCGAAGGTAGAGACTAGCAGGTATAGCCTCGTCTGTGTTCCTCTCTGTCCGAAGGCAGAGACTAGCAGAGATTTAACTAAATCGAATCGTTAACTGCTCTCTCTCTCAAAAAATATGTTGTTTTATCTGCTGCTACTTCTTAATTTTGTCGTATTTATGTATGGTTTGGTATAATTTGATATCTTTGCAAGGCTGTGTGATTTTTCACTTAATAAATGTTGTGTTATCACACTTAATAAATGTTGTGTTATCACACATAAGTAGTGTGGATTTCTTGGTGATTGTTTGCTTTGTATTATGCTGAATTCTTTTTGACTATATTTGCTTTTTTGATTGTATTTGATTGGTTATATTGTGTTGATCCCCTTTTTCTTGTTGATGTGTGTTCGCTTGTTTATTTATATCGTGGTTAGGCTTGTGTGTATGTGTATGTGCGTGCGTGTGTGTGTGTGTGTGTGTGTGTGTGTGTGCTTAGGTGTTTCTGTTTGTATGCTGTTTTTCCTTATTTGACTTTTGTGCGTGATTGAGTATACGATGTAGGTCTCTGTATCGGCGTTTAAGTAAAACAGAAGGTAGTTATTTGAATGTTTACATTTTCACATTATTTCTTTTTTCTTGTTTAATAATAATTTTCTTAATAATTTTGGTGTTTGAAGGTAACTCTTTGTATGAAAACAGAAAGATTTGAATGATGTTTTATGATTGTTGAATCTTTCTTTGAAAGTTCTTCTGTAGCTCCTATGTAGGTGTTTTCGTTTGTGTTGATGTTGTTGTTTGCTACGATGGCTTTAGATATTATATTGTATGTGAGACATTTATTGTTAAGTGGGCAGTTGTCATTTATTGGTGTATTTTTGTTGCTTTGTTTTGTTGTCATTGGTTTTGTTGAGTATTATTGTCTTCATTAGCTTTGTTGACTATATGCATATATATGTGTATGTATCTGTATATATATATATATATATATATATATTTATATAAGCATTGAGTATGTGTATATATATGCTTTGTTGAGTGTGTATATATATGTATGTGCATGCAGACAGTAGATAGGAATTGACATGACATTAAAAGTTTTGCAGATTAAAGTCGGTAGGAAAGCATGGACCGGGAAGAGAGTTCTACAGGCGAGTATTGCGAGAGAAGAAAATGTTAGCAGAGAATTTACGGCTACACCTAGCCAGCATAACAGTAAATTGATGAGATCTCAATGCAAGTTTAGTGCTGCGGTTAAATTCAAAAACTCTACGTACCAGAGCTAAGAGCTCATTCGAAAACTTAGCATTAAAGTGTTTACAGAAAAGATATACAGAGACAAAATTACGGCAGTGGGAAAGTAAGGAACAATACCAATAATATTGCAGATTCTTTTTTGGATCTTATCAAGGAGCTCAAGGTAAGTACCATATGTGGTAGAAATATTCAAAGAATAAACGAATGATAGATTTATACATTCGTAAGATAGATTCTGCAGAGAAAAATTGTCTAAGCCAACATAGAAAAAGGAATTTCTTAGCAGTAAACTTTATAAAGGATTCAATATCGTCTTCCCACTTTATATCAGCAAAGAACGTTAGCGCGAGAAACTGCAACGAGTCATTTCATGGAAGATAGCTCCATATATATATATATATATGTGTGTGTGTGTGTGTGTGTGTGTGTGTGTGTGTGTGTGCAGATATGTAAAAAAATAGGAAAGAACATGTTAGGCAAATAATCTGGACTTTTTTTAGTATTTTTGTTTTTATTTTTAAAAACAGTGCTCTATACAGAAGTAGAGCTTAAATTATAATTATTTAAAAAAAAAAAATAATTAAATTGAGTTAAAGTATCAAGCCCGGTTTCATCCTCAAGTGAAAATTTAGGAATAACCAATCTTGAAATTTACGCATGTTCATTCGCAAAATTAATTACTATGGAAACGGAACAGCGCACCGTGAATTAGACATTAAGGACATCGGGCTATACCGAGATTACGGGCTCATGGTAGTGAGGAGCTCCACAAATTTTAAAATAGTTAAAATTAGAAAGATAATATATACTCGCTTTATAGTAAACAGTATTAATAACATTTAACTGCCTGAAAGTTTCAGAAATCACAAAGAAAATATGGGTCCTTCGACAATCATCGGACCTGTATCCTACACTTAGCCGTCATATAGCCTGACATGCTGTACAATGGTAGATATATATGTATATATAAATATTTTGATACATATACATATATACATGTACATCATATATGTATATATACATATATATATATATTTATAAATATACACACACACATATATATATATATATATATATATATATATATATATATACGTACATAGATATATACACACACATACACACACAAACATATATATATATATATATATATATATATATATATATATATGTATATGCAGGTATGTTTAAATAATTTTTACATATTATTTCTATTTATTTTATTTTTTTCGTGGCTATAGAAGATTGATCAAGAAAAATACTAAAATTTTCTAACAAATAATTTTCATTTTCACAAGTACTTCAGTGGTTTGAAATATCTGTGGAAGTAAATACAGTAGCTATGTAAATTCAAAATATTTCGTTTCAATAAAAAATTTATTTTTCAGTTATGAAAAGGAGGTAACTTTAAATGCTTAAATTAATCGTTCACTCGCCAGTAATTTACAATCGCCTGAGGAGACGCATTCATATAGCAATTGTGTAGTGATTTTTAATACGCTTTTGTTTTCATATATATATAGTTGGATTGATGTGAGTTTGTGTCCCTGGGTTTCACGCTATTTGCGATCGTCAGACAAACTGACTTGTTAGGCAGCTAGAATTTCAACTTACATTGACACAGATCATAACTTACAAATGATTACAGATATTTTACTGGAATTTTCCGCGTTTTTGTAACACTATTTTACTCTATTTTGAGCAATAAGAACGTGTAATTACTCTCCAAGCTTTACAGATATATCGTTTTGATCAAAAACGAAAATGACATGTTCATCAGTAATTAATCAGAGATAAAGATCGGAAGCTCATGGAGAGTTTAAATACAGTTCATATATATATTATCATTATTCCAGGATCATTTTCCAAATTATTTCTCCCTCTTTAACCTTTTAACTTTCTGTCCTGGTTTAAAAAGTTACCTCACACATTTCACGTACGATTTCATTTTCAACTTCACTGCTCTTTAGACTGTCATAGGTGAAACTCCTCTCTCACGTGCCAAATATCTTATAAATTTAGTTGGATATTTTCTAATTGATCTCTTTCGCTCTTACTGTTGTGACCATCTGATCAAGATTTTCTGTCTACACTCCCCTCTTTTTAAAATTTATTTAATTTTGCTTGATGGATTTTGAATAGACTTTGAAGATGGAAGCCAAAATATGAATACTGGTACTGTTACTGAAGGCTTGAATGTTGTTTTTCCTTTCTCCATTGCTCCATTGGGAAGACATTGTTTCTGAAAGAAAACAATTTAAATATGCTCTGAATAACCCAAACAGTAACAAAAATGATGTAAAAATGGATAAACGTCTTCTCTGAAAAACTGGAAAAATGAAACTCAATAACTTTAGTGGTTATTTATATTTTAAACATTTTGTGGGATGGGTAATTAAGCATTTACACTATTTGGACAATTTTGATGTTACAGCCTATCTCGCAAAACCGGTCTCGACCGCAAGATTTCAGCAGGAAAATGGAAAAATGTACAAGCCAGAAAAATATTTTGGAGTAGTTTTCTGGCTTGTACATCCGTGCCCGAATTCAACACAAAACACTCACTGAAGAACATTGTGTGAGATAGAGCATAGGAAGGAAGGTAAATCCTGACAGAATTCGTGGTAACTATTGCAGGCATTGTCAGGAAGTGACATTGGCTATTGCCACGTATCCTGATGAAGGTGTTTTATTAAAAGGAAGAAAGGAGATTCTGTCTGAGTGTAGGCATTTGAGACAATATTTTTAAGTACATATGAAAGTGATATAAAACTCAATACAATTTTCCCCCCGTCCTTATCCTCAGACGTTTACCTCATCATTTCCAATACACACTTTTCCGGTTCCCTAGTATATTGGAGAAGTTTTCTGGCTTCTACATCCCTCCATTTGACTGAGGAGATCTGGTAGTCAAAACTCAGTTTGCAAGTGAGGCTGAGATTTTAGCCATTTCTTAAATAAATACCTCTACATATTCGCCTTTGGATTTTGTATTCATCAATGGATAACTCTAACGGGATCAGTTACCCAAAAATTATATATATATATATATATATATATATATATATATATATATATAGATATATAGATATATAGATAGATAGATACCTGCATATACATATGTGTACCTATATATACATTAATATATATATATATATATATATATATATATATATATATATATATATATATAATCAAATAAATAAATATCAATGAATGTACATGCACGTTAACACACAAAGACACATACAGGCATATATATATATATATATATATATATATATATATATATATATATATATATATATATGTATGTGTATACTTTGGTAATTATAGATGGAGAAAAGTAAGTAAAACGGGCACAATCCATATTTTCTTTTACTATTCGGATAGGTATTATGAATATTTATTGATATATATATATATATATATATATATATATATATATATATATATATATATATGTGTGTGTGTGTGTGTGTGTGTGTGTGTAACTTGTGCTTGTATATATATATGCACTCAATAATAATATTAACTTTAACACGGTCACAATTTGCTGACAGTGTCTAAATTTAAAACATTCCTATAACTCTAGATATATTCATAAAACAATACATATATTCTGTTAAAGGTAAAATAAAATTAATCTTTGATAATGGCCAAAACTATAGCTTAAAGCGCTTGGAAAACATTCACACAATTTTGGTATAATTTGTCCTGAAAAGAAACAAATTTGGATACTTGAGAAATTATATAAAAAAAAAACTTAAACGCCACACCTTGCCAGTCGTTTTTAAGGAAACTTGGATAAGAGAGGGATTGATAAACAAATACACACACGCACCTGTATATACCCAGACGTGTACATATATGCACACATATATATGTACATATATATATATATACAGATATATGTATGTACATACACACATACACACATATATACACAAACACACAGACACACATACACACAAATACACACACATACACACACATATATATATATGAAGAAATATAGTTTTAAGGTGTGCTATATTTATTAGATAATGGGCTCAATATTAGAGACAGAGCGTATTTGAATATCAATATAAGTGTGAACATTGAAGTCAACACGTCAGGCCGCCGATTGCGTCTAGCATGAAACAGCCTCTCCCCTCTGAATGTTGACTTCAATGTTTCGCATTTTATATATATATATATATATATATATATATATATATATATATATATATATATATATATATATATATATATTATAAAGGTAATAGATCCGTTGCTATATAATCCAGGTGAATCCTAGTAAGACAATGTTTTTCAGTTTTCAATGCATCTTTAGATATTATGCTTCTGTATACAGTTACTTATAAGTTGGAAATACAATAAATTAAAACTTTTATGTGTACGAACATTTGTTTCCCTTCTACTCTGTGTGTTTGTGTGTGTGTGTGTGTGTTTGTGTGTGTGTGTGTGTGGAGGGAAACACATGGGTATGTAAACGGAAAAATATTGTCTTAATAGAAATAAATCCCATTTATCCATTTTAATTGGTGAAAAATATTCGTGCAATATAAAAAAAGAATAGATATTCTTCATTGAATTCTTTGCAGAATAGCCATTATTCACTTCTACACTAACCAATCTCTTGTAATTATTTGCAAATTTTAGTTGCTATTTTGTTTCATTTTTCTTCGCATATGGGTTTCAGATCCAGCATGTTTGTTGCAACTCTCGATTGGATTTGAATTTTCAAATAACGCCACAAATTTCAATCTGGTGACTGACTTGGCCATTTCAGGATATTTACATTAATTTTAGCAAGCCATTTCTTTCTTTGATTTTGCAGTGATCGTTATCTTGTTGGAAAATCCAGTCAGGAGGAAGTTCAAGATTTTCAAGCGAAATCAAATTTTATCTATCTATCTATCTATCTACATATATATATATATATATATATATATATATATATATATATATATTTGCTTAAATTCTTTTGATATGCTGCAGCATTCATTCTGCCATCTATTATTGATATATTGCAGAAAAACATCCCCAAGCCATGATGCTGCCACTACCAAATTTCACTGTTGGAACTGTGTTCTTTTGTTTGAAGGCATCGCTGTCTTTCTTCCATATATGATTTCTAGAATTACGTCCAAACAACTCAATTTTGGTTTTGTCTGTCTATAATACTCTTCAAAAATACAATTTTCCATTATCCTTATGCTCGCGAACGAATTTCAACCTAGCATCTCCGTATCTTTTCAACAACAGTAGAGTTTTCCGAGGGGAGTGTGATTATAGATTGTTCCTATGAATTTACTTGCTTATTTAGTGACAAAGATTCCTGATGAAAGCAAATCATCCTGCAACTCTTGACGAGTAACCATTGGATTTTGTTTAATTTGACGCATTAATTTCCTCCAAAATCTTGAAGAAATCTTCCGTGAGAGCACCTGTTCTTCTTTGGTTTTCAACAGTTTTAAGTTTGTTATACCTTGCAATGAATGAACTAATGGTATTAAATGGAATATTCAGGTTGTCTGAGATTTTCCTATTACTTTACCTTCTTTCCAGAGCTTAACAACCAGTTATTTTTGCGAATTTGTCAGTTCTTTGCCTCTTGCCATGATGAAAGCCTTCTTGCGCGAATACCAATTACAGAATGTTCTGTTTGTATTTTTAAGTTAAAAATAACTACTGATAACATTATTGTAACATTCTAGAACATGCCACTTGAATAATCTAGATTATTAAAGCAATTTAAAAATTTGAAATTTGTATTGTACGAATACTTTTTTACCCATTAAAATGTATAAATGCAATATATTTCTAGTAAATCATTTTTTCTGTTTTCTGTGCATATTTAGTTATTACACCTCTGTGTACAGTTAATTATATGAAAAGTATGCTTATTC
>CAHIKZ030000741.1:647500-737805 GCA_903632075.3 Acanthosepion pharaonis
ATATTTAATTATTTTTTATTTATGTATCTCTTGAACTATCGACTTAGAGATGATTTTTCTGTTACATCTTTAAATAATTCTTATATACACAGATACACATACACACACACAGATATATATATATTAGATGAAGTTTGATTCAAAGTTACATGCACAATTCACGGGCACCCACTAGGAAAAGTTGTGTTCAAATTTATAATTTTTCTATGTAATATTCTAAAAAAAAAAAAAAAATCGAATTTTAGAAAATTTTAGCACAAAACTCTATTATTGACCTTATAGAACTTAGAAGTCTCTGTTATATATCTCAGTATTTATGCGCGTGCGCGTGTGTGTATGTGTGTGAGGGAGAGAGAGAGAGAGAGAGAGAAAGAGCTGTTCTGTTTCATCTAATATCACTGTTACAGTCTTATCCCCGAAGGTGTTACTACAACGACGGCAGTAATCATAGCAGCCTTCTCTTTCCTAAACAACTTGCGATCTTTCTCTTCATTGGTTGGAACACTGTAAACTTCGTTCACAAATTTCGTTCCGCCCTCGTTAGCCGTGATATTTCGTATAAAAGATAAATGTAGCTCAGTTGAAATTAAGGTGTACAACTGAAAGGCAACGGCAACGTTATGATGATAAGAGTTATTTGTGTGGAAACTCGTAATTTAAAAAAATGTGATTTTTTCCACGTCATCTATTGAAAGAAAATTTGAGTTTTACTGTAATGTAACGACAATAATGAAGATAGCTTATTTTTATAAATATATATATATATGGTTATAAAGAATTATTATACATCGTTATGCACTCGGGATTATAAAAACTGATATTTAATTCATTGATATATATTAGAAACAGCTCAAGCATAGAAGATTATGTTGCATCAGTTTTTCAGAAAGAAAGTGCTAGCATGTCTTTGATATTATTTCCCATTTTCGTAAACAACATGGTCCTTAAGTAAGTTCTGGAGATATTAATAATGATCAAGTTAAATGATTCAAATTTTTAATAAATTATAAATCTTTGATATTTGCTACAATTATTAAGTCATATATATATATGTATATATATGTGTGTGTGTGTGTGTGTGCGTGTGTGTGCGTGCTGAACTGATTGTTCCATTGAAAGGGAGTTAAAATTTTTGCTCTGTCTTTTTATAATTTGTGTGGGCGCGTTGTTAATCCCGGATAATCTAGGGAGTATTGTGGTGAATGATTTGTGTCTTTGGTAGGCCATAAAGCTTTCTCTTGCTTTCATTCCATTATTAACTCGAAAAAATATTCTGTATAACATTCATAGAAAGTCATCCCAAGAAGCACACACAACACTAAAAACATTAAACCGGATATGTTCACCAGTACGCACACACACACACATGCAAACACACGCACACACACACATATATATATGTATGTGGCGTTTCAGTTTGTTTCGAGAAAGAAACAAAAGTGAAAAGAATTTGAATTGCATAGCAGATAATTAAATACATTTTTAGAATTTAGATTAGCATTGGTTAGTTTAAAAGTATTCGTTAGATAAGAGGTGGTACTGAATAATTGTCGGCCTTGCCCTCTCGCCAAAATCTGACTAAATGAGAAAACATCTGAATATTGATGGGCGTAGTTCTTTTTTGCTTGGTTCATTCATTCGTAAATTACGTAATAAAATGTTGAATTTATTTTGAAAGTTGATAGAAGTCTTTCGGAAGTTGTTCTCTTCTAAATAATGTATTTCAAGTGAAACGAAAGTTTAACATGTACCAATACCGTATTCTTCGAAACTGATGTTTGTATTATTTAGAAAGTGGGTCGGGTTAAAACAATTTTCAGCACAACCACGTTAAAAAAGAAATTTTAAAACATGTAGACATAAACTGCAAATATCGAAGTTTAGTTATCGAGTTTATTTTGAGATAAATTTCTCTTCATGATATCAAAGGTTTTCACGGCAAAAATAAACTTACATTTCCCACCAATTCATCAAGTGCCCATTGTAAAATACATGTAAAAACATATATAAAGCTATTAATCGAAACACTAAACACAAATAACATTGGTTAGAATCGGAGCATAAACACATTTTTTTCATTTTTGCGTTTATTTTTTTATTTTTCAACATTTTCTTTTGATTAGTATTATTTCTATAGTTATTTTCTTTTATTTTTTGTTTAAATTACATTACTTCTTCTTGCATACATGTATGTAGTATATCAGTAAAGCCTAGTAATGAAAAACATTTAAAATAAATATGTTTTTCACGTTATCTCTGTCCGTTAGTAACGCTTTCGGAAGACGTATATGAGGAGGGGAGGGGTGAAGAGTTGACTACAGATTTTAGGAAGTGGGTTGCGCCGATAAATATAAATGCCTCATATGACTGCAAATTTTGGTGCGCATGAAACTGATAGTCGCAAGGCCGACCATTATAAAGACATTATTTTGAAATTAATACAATTGCTCTGCAATTAAATGTAATTGGGCACTATTTGTGACTTCACACTGTTCCTTACGGAGTGATTTTTATTTTACACACACACACACACACACACATAATATATATATATATATATATATATATATATATATATATATATATATATATATATATCCGATGAATTGCTTATAACTATATAAGGTGAGATGGGTACATTTTCGCTATTTTCTATTTTTAATTTCACTCACGCTCGTTGTTTGTTTTTGATTTTTTCGACTGCACAGCACTTTAGGCAGAGTTGGGCACTGTCTGTGAGAAAAAAAGAACACCTTGACGCAATTCTCTCCGCCATAAATTTGGAAACAGCATGCTGTATTGCTTGGCATTCGCGACGGAAGCTCCAATACGAACATTTCAGAGTGGTTGGGTGTCAATCGAAGGACAGTGAAATGGATTCAGAAAGAGTTGAATGATATATCCAGTCAATATCATATGGTCTGGCAACATGACTCTGTACCTTGCCACACAAGCAGAAGAAGCTAGTCATGGATGTCTGACAATTTATGCGACATCACATCTTACATCTGGCCGCCTAACTCACCAGACTATAATTTCCATGATTATTATGTGTGGGACGCAGTTGAACGAGAGCCCAACATAAATATGGTGATTTTATGGAATAAATTTACTCATTAGCATTTCAAGATATTTTTGTGTAATTTTGGTAAATATATCTTTTAAAATGAGATGTTAGTATTATTTTAATTTTTGCGTAATGTAGACGACAGTTTACCCATGGCACTCTCTATGATTCAATTTATAATTTGAGTTAAAAAGGTGTTAAGGAAAATATAAAAATTATAATAAAAAATTTATTAAGATGTGTTAAGGGTATCTAGTTTGATATTATTGTCTTTGAGTATTAGTCAGAAAAGGCGATATATATTATAAAAACCTATTTTTGATTAATCGATTTGAATCATGATATCTACGGATTCAATAATTCTTCTAAATTTAAGATAAATAACTCTATGCATTTTGATGTTTTCTTTTTAATTGAAAGGATGTTTTGTACAAGAGAACATAAACAAATTAATATCTTCCCAAATTTATAACTCTTTCGTGTACATATATTCCTCGTTTCACTGATATAAATTTTATCACATTTACTATATATATATATATATATATATATATATATATATATATATATCAGCATTTGAATCATCTTTATTATTCTTATTTTTTATCTTTTAATCATGTCGTTCATGGGAGACGATAAAGTTAGGGTAGATTTAATTACAAGATTTTGAATTTATTGGCTATTATTTGAGTTGATGAATTGTTAGTAAAGACATATCTTGAATCATCGTTTTTTCATTTTTCACGCACTTTTCTAAGTAATAAGGTTGCCATGATAACGATTTTTCTTTCTTTTCCTATTTGTTCTCATGATGTTATCATTGAACGAAGCGTTGGTAACAGAATAAAAATTTAAGTATCCATTTGCATTTATTGCATCTTTGGATATTTTATAAGTCATTTATCACACACACACATAATGTATATATATATATATATATATATATATTATTATTATTATTATTGTTATTATTGTTAAAATACGCAAAAATAGATGTAACTCCGAAAAACTCGATTGTACGTAGTGAATATAAGATTATCAAATCATAATTTCCTTTAGTTTTAAATTGCTTCAATTATTAATCACATAGTGATTACTCAAGATTATGTCTTACAAATTTGATTCATTTCTTATTTATAAATTCGCATACAAAAAAGATTGATCTGAAATGTTTGAAGTAAATATTCATTAGCATAAAATATATTATTTATAACGGGTGTCTTGTTAATAATAAAATAAACTTTTTACAAGTCGTTATAAGTCTATAATTAAGTAAAAAACAATAACAATGTGAATAAATTTATTTGTGCATTCCCTTCGGAAATGCATTTCGACATAAAAAAGTTACATTTAGCATTGGTTCTTATAAAGACTGATTATATATATATATATATATATATATATATATATATATATATATAATGTGTGTATATGTAGTAATTATTATACATCTACGATTTATCGAAACTTCATTTCATCGTAAGTTAAGAAGACATATTCATATATTAGTAACGTTTAAGAGAATTGTATAAAATGTAGATAAACTAAACAACATCTGTCCGCATAGATAAAAATAATAGTGCAAGAGAAAAGCAAATATGTAATTTTTGAAGGATATTTTCAGCAATTGATTTGATTAACATTTTTACAACTTTTGCCAATAATTTATATTATGATAGATAACAGTTTTAGTTTGAACAATGGAAGTTTTGTGCCTGTTAGCTGCATATCTTTTTAGCTACGTAGCTTTTTTTTCCCTCCCGATGTTTATCTATTTGTAAATCTGTTTGTAAATCTGAACATAGATGTACGAGTTTATGCCTATGCAAACGCACATCACTGTATGGCTTAAATTATTTGGTCCTTAAGATATCGATCTGGAAAATATCATACCAGTTAATATTAACGACGAAATAGCCTTCCTACAAAAGTGAGGCCTTAGACCTCTTTAATGCACTCCTATTAGGACATTACATCGATATCACAGCATTCCTTTCATTTATTAAAAATGGTCATCAACACCTGCCCAGTCACATTCAAAATCCCTCTTTCAAAGATTATTTTAGCAAGTAGCCAAATTTGGACTGACATTATTTGTTGATGCAATGTTTAGAAGAAATCCCTACACGAGATGTAAAGAATTGACAAGCGCATTGTTATGATGTGACAGTCACGCAATAGACAAGTAATCTCATTAGTGACTTACTACCGAATCAGTAACCCTGAAGGAAAGTGTTCACGCATGCGCAATAATGTACCCTCTAATGGGTTGCAAAATGTTTCTTGAGATATTCAAAATAGCTAGATATTTTGGAGACATATATATATATATATATATATATATATATATATATATATATATATATATATATATATATATATATAAGCCAAGGAATAATAACCACATAGTTTCTTCAGGCAGTGGTGCTTAATAGTGGACTATTAACCTCCACTGCCCGAAGAAAACTTACCGCTGCAGACCATGGTAGCATAAGTGATTAGTATTCCTTGACTTTGATATTTAATAGCTCTGCACATTCGGTTTTTCTTTTTTACATTATGTATTGAACACTCTTTTATATAACAGTTTTCCGGTTAAAACTAACTTTGACCGGATAAAACTGCGTGTACTAGAAGAACCTGATGGAAGGTATTAGCGCCCACAGTGTCCTTAATGGTCGTGACCAAAGGCATCTAGGTAGAATTGTCTGTGGTAAAAGTCAAACAATACTATCTCAAATGACATCCATATTCAATGTAGAGGGTATCAGAAAGCATTAGAAAACGAATATATTAAATATTTTACATACATTTTAAAATGGCATAACCGGTGATTAAATATATTTTATAGAATGCATATTTCATTGATTTTTCGAGTGATGTGAGTCATTCTGCATAGCATTTTGATATTATCTACTAATATTTGTCTTATGGTGATGGTCATATTTTGAGTGTTGGTGATATGATGATCAATATGTGCATAAAATGCACAAAAGATATATGACAAATTAACTTACCAGAGAGTGTGGTGCGCATGTAAACAATGTAGTATTGTTAATTTTGTTACCTATATGTACTTATTAACATATAGTGTACTTACTAAGAATAATTTCCCCTGCCACGACGAGCAAAAATAATTAGCTTTTAAGAATTAAAAAATCAAAAAAGAGTAACCATCCAGACATGTATGAGTAGCAAAATATAAGCATTAACTTATTTCATCGCGGATTCACCCCAACTATAAACAAGATGAAAAAAAAACATTAAAATCTAATTGGCCAGTACATATCACTAAATGATAGTCATAAGTACTTTAGATTTATCATTTAAAATAAAAAGTCTAAAACATCTAACCTAATCATTGCCTTTGACGCAAGACCTCATAAATATCCCAATATAAAACAATATTGTTTACAATTTCTCGTTTCAATTAAGAGATTATTATCCTATACCAATAATAATAAAAAATTAAATCCTTATCTTGGTCGCACAAGCAGCGAGCTTTCTTGTAGGCAAAATTGTCACTTGTTTTTCTATTTAGCAGTAAATAAACTAATTATATATAAGATGTAAAGCCCTTTTCATTTAATATCTGAATATTCTTACTTCGTAAGATATATACCTTAAACAAACTAAATTGTGTTCCCATGGACCATTTTTTAAAAATTTCCGCCGTAAATTTTCAATTGGATTCAGATCTGAACAATTTGTTGGTTACATCATTGATGCCTTTCCTGAAGAGAAGCTTTAACCCCCTTTGCTCTGTGACAAAATGCATTATCGTCAATTTTCTATCGATGGAACGAGAAAATCATCCCGAATTTCAATGTGCATTGACTGTAAAGATAATGATTACCATTTCCACTGTTTCTTTGAATGACATGCAACCCTATATCATGAATGACTTTGGGAATATAATTGTTCTTCGGTTAGTTATCTTGTTTCATTTAAACGACACCAGAAAAAAGTTCCAGCGTCATCGCTTGGGCCAATGCAGATTCTTGATTAATCACTGACTATCACTTTCACACAATAGTCCATACGCCATGATTGTTTCTCTTTTTACCCACTTTAGCTCACTTTACCCTTATTTTACACTGTTTGTGTGTTAGTTTTGGCTTTCGCTTGACCTCTTTTCATTCAGCCGATTTTTTTTACGATTCTATAACATTGACTTCTGTGTTTCATTGTACATTTTCAAAACGTAACACGTGGCCAAAAATGGAGAGATCCTAACTTTAAAATCCTAATTTTAACTTTAACTATGTGTTAACTTTTATACAAATACAGCAATGATCAAAACTACATAATTTCTTAATGAAATTCTTAACTAATACTCCATATTTAGAAATCGTATTTATAAACTGTGAAAATGTCTTAGTATAGGACCCAAACCAGAGCCAAAGAACTGGTAGAAACACAAGTTAGCGAAAACGAGTGAGAACGTGTAAAAAAATCAAAACCTACATCTTCAAGAAAACTTTGAATAGTCAATATTTAAGTTTAGTAGAATGAAGGTAGTTTACAATATTTACTAAATGTATATCATAACTGATTTATAACTTTCTCGCAAAAAACCTGAATTTTGTAGAAGAGGAACAGCTCCCATAATCTTTCACGCATAGCAATAATGCAGACTAAATGTGTGAAATCATTTTCCTATTTTAACACTTTTCCTTATTTCGTTAAAAATATCCTGTCCAGTTGCGTAACCAGTCAAAGAGTGTACGCCAACAAATTCTTCACACATGTCAATATTTTATCCACTTCTTCTAAATCTCTCTATATAAATGGCAAATTCTGTTTTCCGTCTGTGTGACTGAAACCCCTCGAACACACACATGCTCTACATAGACATATTATACCTTTTTGAGATGAGGACGATCGCAGGATTGAAATTTGCCATTCCTCTGGTGCTTGAACATCCAGAATGGTGATTTGTATTCGAATGAGAAGGGAACAGTTAAAAATTTAAATTTTAAAATAACTCAAAAAATATGCTGTTTTAAAAGTTTCTAATTTATATCGAGTTTAAAATAACACAATAAATTTGTGAATTAAAAAAAAATGTTTTAAATTCAGTTTAAAATATCTCCAAAACTCTGTGAATTGATGAAATCAATTTTATTTCTTCAAAATAACAAAAAAATCAGAGTTAAAGTGAAAGGTTTCGTGACGTAAGGTTTTGAAGTTCCGCAGAGCTTGTGATTTGAAGAACTCAGTTTCCGGCCTGAATTGGAATTTCGGCCCTAATCGGTCTTTTGAAAGGAATTGGAATTATAGCCCGAATCAGAGTTAGTGACGTTTTGAAGTTCCATGGAGTGAATTGAGGAATTCAAAATTATATCTTCAAAATTATCATTGCTGATTTCTAAGCTGGAGCAGAGGTCTCTTTAGTTTGGGGCCGGAGGTCCAAATATCCCTCTGCATGAGCTAGCTTAAATGTCCGCACGGAGTTCGACTTTTAAGCTAGTTTCGAATTAAAAGAAGCTGAGATTTCATCCATTGCTAATGAATAAACGCAATGTTCCCCCAACTCAGCTTTAGTTATTTTCTGCATTGTCATACATGAGGGACTGACATTCTGGAATACCCCCTTTTCTCTGGACATAACCCTGTCATAGCAATTAGCATGTACTTCTTGATAAAGTCTGTTATTGCGATGATTTCCCGGTGACAACAGTCTCTATGGAAATTTCAAAACTTATTATAATTACCGTTGAATGTTCTGTACTGGCTACTTGGAAAAAACTTTTTTCCTTGTCAAGATTTTCAAACAAAGTGGCTGCTGTAATACAATTTTCACGCGTAAATATAATGACTGATTTTCAAGTGATGCTTCACATTGTATTCTTTGGAAAAGATTTGCTACTGGAAAAAATGAACATATTTCTTTTTTTTACTAAGGATTTTAGGAACCAGGAAGCATTTGAGAAGTAGTGGAGGGGTTAAATTCTATAAAGAGCCTCATTTTTGTAAAATTTTGACTCTATATGAAAAGACATGTATTTATTTATATTCTGGTTTAAGTCAACAAAACAATAAATTTGAAAAGTTACGAAAAAACTACAAATGATTTGAAACGAGAAAAAACTTCAATTTTATTTCAACAACTCAATGGATTTTAAACAAATTAGCCAAAAAATGGGAAATAATACAAATGTAATACCAACAGATTGAGTCAGTCAATTGACACTTCACCCGCCCCAACTAATTCCTGCGTTGTTCATTTTTGTAAACTTCTCGAAAAATTGCAGTTTTTATTCTACAATAACCGCCCCACCCCGGCAGATTGTGAAAGTTTTTGAGAGAAAATTTTCTCAATATGTCATGTACGTTTTAAATCTACTAGGCCAATCAACATGTCTTCCGCGGGTGGTACTAAAGGTGTAAGCTGCGCTGGCTGGGTTGAAGATGTTTTCTCTGGGTCAGGAATCGATTTAGGGAGATAAATCGATGTAAGCCGGTTTCAACCGGTCGACTGACACTGTATTAGACTTTCCATACAAAAGTATAGTAAAATGCTTGGACGTTCTATTAATTACTTTATGTGCACCAGAATACGTGGGGGTCAAGGGTCTTCTAACTGCATCTTTTCGCAGGAAGACGTAATCACAAATGTCTAAATTTTCCGGCCTAAAGAACTCTCTTGTTTGTGCACGCGTTGGAGTTTCCATTCTTTGTTTAAAATCCTGGACGAAATAGGTAGTCGGTCTGGAAGGAGTATGCTTTTCCACGAACTGTCCAGGGAGTGTTAGCGTACTCCCCAAAACAAGTTCTGCATCCTAAGTCCTCTTTGACTACATTTCTTAATGACAGTAAAATCAGTGGTAGATTTTCCAGCCAAGTCCTGGAGTATTCACTTGCTGCTAGTGCTGTTTTAATTTGCCTATGAAATCGTTCCACAAGGCCGTTTGCACATGGATGGTAGGCGGTTGTAGAAATGTGCTTCACGCCTTACAAGTTTATAAATTCATTGAAAAGGACTGACTGAAACTGGGAACCTCTATCAGTGGTTATTATTGAAGGACAACCAAAGATAGAGATCCACTCTCTAAGAATGCACTTGGAAGTCGTTTCCGCCGAAGTACTTTTTAAAGGAACGGCTACAGGCCAACGAGTGAAACGATCGATTATTGTTAATAAGTATTGGTACCGATCAATGTCGGGCAAAGGGCCCACTAAATCAACGTAAATGTGAACCTTCCATCAGGCTTAGAGAATGTACCAGGCGGAGACTTGGTATGCCGTTGTAGTTTTCTGGCATTTTAAACAAGTCTGTGTCCAATGCTTTATGTCATTGAACATTTTTGGCCAAACGAAACGATCACTAATCGTCTTAGTAGTCGCTCTTCGACCAGGGTGCGACAGAGAATGGAAATGTTCGAATACTTTTTTTCGCAAAGAAGGTGGTACATAGGGCCAAGAGTATCCTGTGCTTACATCACAAATTACAGTAGCGTTACCAAATGGCACAGGGTGTTGCTTTAACAGTAGTGACGTTTTTTCTTTAACTGATTCCAAAGTAGTGTCATTCTTTTGTTCTTCCGCTAAGGAGTCGGAATTCAACGGCTGTGCCCTGCCGTTGATCGCGATAAAGTATCAGCTACTACATTGTCAGCCTCTTTTACATAGCGGATATCCGACGTATATTGGAAAATATAATCCAATTGTCGGATATCCCTTAGGGTATATTTGTCCGACTTGGCGTGCAGAGCATAAATTAATGGTTTATGATTTGTATAGACCACAAAATTCCGTCCTTCCAAAAGATGACGGAAATGACGGATTGCCAAGTATATTGCCAGTAATTCCCTCGAAAATGCGTTGTCCTTTTTTTGAACTGAGTTTAGCTTGACTGAAAAGAATGAAATAGGTTTTTTAGCATCTCCCTGTTCCTGGTGAAGCACAGCCCCTATGGAGTCGCCCAATGCGTCTGTTGTCAGTGTGATCGTTGAGTCATCATCGGTTATATACGATAACTTCGTAAAGTTGGCAAGAGCCTCTTTGGCTCTGTGAAAAGCAGTCAGTGATTCGCCTTTCAAGGTAATCTTCGAGTTCTTCTGAAGCTGTTGTTGCAGTAAATCTGTGAGGAGAATCAAAATCTGGGAACAACCATGAATGAACCTCCGGTAGTAATTAATTGGGCCTAAGAATCGGCGTAACTGCCGGAGTGAAGTTGGTTGTGAGAAATTTCAAATAGATTCTATTTTCTCAGGTAAGGGCGTTATTCCCTTTTCATCAATGACGTGCCCCAAAAATTTAAGTGAGGGTACAGCAAAAATAGATTTCTCTGCGTAGGCACGTAGTATAATTATGGTGCTCAGCATTGTGACGAGTGGATTCTGTATACCGGAATGGTGTTGTAATTTGAGAATATTTTTGTAAAAGATCTGCATTCCGTTGGCTTCCGGTAGAGTTGCGCTGATACATGTGCCCGTATAGATAGATGTAATTCCTTTCCTGGTAATGTTCGTCGTTTTATCTTCCAAAGAAAGGGAAGACAAGTTAAAGTGGGCGAGGAAATCCGCTCCTAGGATCGGGGTTCGAATTTGGACTATCGTGAATTCCCAAGGAAAAAATGGCCTAAATCCCAGATTTAGGGTTAACGAGGTTTCACCATATCCATTGAAGATCCATTAGCCTCTTGTAACGTAACGTCTTTCTAGTCAACATATTAAGCTTGGCTGGTATTACACTAATTTGTGCCCCAGTGTCCACTAAAAACAAGTAGTCGGAGTTCTCATCTCGGATGTAAAAGAGACGACTTTTTGGCATCCCTCCGGCAGCAAACGTCTCTACTTGTTGCCGGGATAGTCGTTTCCCGACTGCTGTGTGTTGTTATCCTTAGCTGCGTTCATGTCGAAGTTACACGGTTTCGTACAATGCCGCGTCCGTCGTCCATATTTAAAAGGATACCAACAGGTATTAAATATAGGCCTACTTCTGGATGTGGAACGTGATTTTCGCCTAGTGTGATGTGATGGACATGACCGTCTACTGAAATTGTTGGGTGTGCGATTTTGCTGATGCATAGTGGTTTGTAGAGCTTGTAACTGTGAGGTCATCTCGGCTATACAATCTTTAATTCTCGATAATTCTTGTGAGTCACTGACTGAAGAGACAATAGGTTGTAGAAGCAGTTCCCGGAGGTTTATTCTCATATATTTTGTCCGCGATTTCTGCCTCTCGCTGTAGGTGAAAAACGTCCAGAAGTGACACTAATATTTGCGATGTTTGTGGGATCAGCTTATCCACCCATAGTTTACGGAGGACTGTGTCAGACATAGTATTGTCACCTAGTAAGACTTTCATCTTTCTAAGCAATTGGGAAGGTTTATAGTGTCCCAAATGAAGATTATTAAAGTCGTGCAACCGAAGTTCCTCTGATTCGCCCGTTCGGTATAGTATAGCTTCTTTCAAAGCATCATACGGTTTCTCCGCCGGCACTTCGCTGTGGAGGTCTGGTAGCTCTAATGCTTCCGAAGGAAGTTTCTCGACTACGAAAGCATAACGAGCATGTTGGGACGTGATCTTTCTTGCATTAAAATTGCATTTAATTGCGCAAACCACACTTGAACGTTGGTGTGGTTGTAGGTCGATAGATTGATGGAAATTGCCGACTCAGTATATTCGCTGGTAGAATTTTCCATTGTTTTCGTTTAAAACGTGGCAATTAAAGTATTTCTCTTATAAATGCTGTTCTGAAAATATTGCTTTGCACATTTGAACTTCGGGGTCACCAATTTATAGTGGGTTAGTCAATCTGTAATGGTTATAAATGCAAATAAAACTGACCCTTTACTATTTTACTATATCAAATGTCACAAAGACAACAACAAGAAGAGAAATAATCAAATAGAAGAATTTGTTCAACAATAAATATTTTTTTAATAAAACACAACAAATACAATATATATGATGCTAAAGATGTTAAAAAACTTCTTGATTGTGTGTTATATTGAAAAAACTGAAGTTGTTGGTCTGTATGTATGAAAGTGAGGTGTGCTTAAGAATATTTGTCGTTATAGGAAAATTAAACAGTTGTTTTTTGTATTAAATTAAAAAAAAAGATATTTGTTCTTGATTCACTGTGATTTCTACAGAGTTGTCGCTCTTTACCGGAGATGTTTGTTGTGGAAGAAAATATTTGATTGGAAGTGAGCATTCTTTCGCAAGCTGGGTTTATATTAATTTAAGAAATTAACGATAAGCCTGGAATTGGTGACAGGATTCGTTGTCGCGTTGAAGAATTTGGTTCGTCTCCTTTGTTGTTGTGTCGATTTCCAATGAAATCAAGTGAATGAGTTGAATATTTTAAGGGCCCGCTGACCAAGTCGCGTCAAAGTTTCGTTTTTATTAGTTCTCTTGGTCACGTGAGGGATCGTGAACATGTTTATATTTTGTGGCGTCAACTCGAGGTCAAAATTTGGGTCGATACCTTCGGACGTAGTTGACGACACCTAATTAATGTATCAGTTGTTATACTTGGTTGGGAGCCTCTATGTGTTTAACTTGCACAAATTTGAGATTTAAAACAAATGTAGGAATCAGATTCTACAATAACACGTGGAGTATGTTGATAACGTCTTGTAAGAAAAAAATATGTAACTTTTTACACTGCAAATTTTCTTATTATACTATACTATTGCCCATTTGAAAAAATAATTTAATATTTTATCTATGATATTATTCTTCATAATAACAAATATATTGATTTAATTTTTTTTTTTAATGTTTACGGGTATTTAAAATAAATGTATGTTGAAATCTACTAGCATTGTTGTTAAAAATGTAAAACAAGTTAGAAAATTAACCAGTTTAATATTTTTACAGTCAATTTAAAACAAATATACTGCAAAAATATTAAACTGGTTAATTTTTATTAGGTAATCGTATTTCATGGAGGAATTGGTGATTGATACGCACCCTCCTCCCGTAAAATACTACTATCCAAAATGTAATTTTCCAAACTCTAAAATTTCCATGTTGAATCCCAAATTCCTTCAACCTTGCATTTTTTACTCCATGTTAGTCTCTAAAAGATTCTCACATTTATACAAACTTTAAATTTTAAATTTTGCAACCTAAATTCCAAAGTTCAAACCCTACAGACCTTAGAATATAAGTTTTATACACATTTTTACAAAATAATAGTTTAGATAACATTTTTAATTTCAGTACCCCAAATCTTTCTCAGAATGGTCAAAAAGTGCTGTGTAGCAGGTTGTCGTGGTAACTATGATGACCAAAATAAAGTTCGTATATTTCGTCTTCCTAAGACCAGAATGAACGAGAACGATGGTTAGAGTCAACACGCTGTTTTATTCTAAAGACAAAAAAATGAGGCAAAACGGGAAATTGTAAATAGATTGTGATAATTTAAAAATTCCACTGGATACCACAGGTTTACAGATATTTTTATTTCAATTTCCCTCTTTTTACATATATGTAGTTGGTTAACTCCCCAAATGATCCTGTTAAGTAATTTTATGTTCTTGTTAATGTATATAGATTTTAATTCTTAAAACTATGTGTACTGGTAATATCTATTACTCGAATCATAGCAAAATAAATATTTTCTTCATTTTCTATGAAACAAATTGTACATGTAATAAAAATCACAAATTTTGTAAAGATTATCAAAATTATTGTTTCTCTGAAATTCACATCTTTTGTAAAGTATTTTCAAACTTTGTTGATACTCGATTTTGTAAAATGCTGAAATTGCTTTTTGATTGTATTATACAATTATATATTTTGTAATAAATTAGCATAAACAAATTAACTCTTTTTTTGCAATATTATCTAAAAATTTCTACTTTAAGGTGAATAAAGTTATTTTGTGCATTTAGTTATTTTATGGTATTTTTGATCTTTCTTTGTACATTTGCATTTATGGAAATAAGTCAATAATTGTAAGATGCTTCCTAATATTATATATAGTTATTAATTAACTAATTATTGGACATTACTAACAAGTTCCTTACTAAAAATATACCCAGTAATTGTTATTTAGTAGTAATTTAAGCTTCCACATGTGCGCCCCCAGTTGTGAACCCCGGTCGCATGTTTGCGAGACCTGGTATATGGATCGATTTGTAATTATCTTGAAAAAGAGATTCCGACTTGAATAATTTAAAACATATTATTTCAGAATTGACAGAAAAAAATCTATATTCAATATGTATTTTTTAAAGATTTCCTAGTAATCTTTCAGTGCAGTTTTGAAATTCATCCAGTTGCTTTCCGCGATATGAGTTTTATGTTACTATATTAATATGTGTGAAGACTCGAAAAAAGTATAATTTTATATTATTTTCGAGTGGTAACATTTTAAAATATTTTAAATTTATAGATTTTGCAACTATTATATGATTATTTGTAGGAAATAATTCAATAATTATTTAACCAAAATCAATGAAGAATATTAATTCAATAAGAGTTTATTAATTTTCCCATTTTTGTTTAGTAATTGTTAAAATCAGAATAGTTAAAAATATATTGAATACAATTAAATATTTTATGTCATCAAATAAATATGAATTCAATAAAGAAAATAAAATCAATCAATTAAGCTCAAGAGTGTTACTTGTTTTGTTTTACTTGGTAGTAATTTATCGCACGCTAATCTGATTTTCCTAGCAAACATGATATCTGCTGGTGATAATGTTGATGGTGTCGCGTTATTTGGCGTTATTCTATATACCTGTAGAAATTTCTGTAATGCTTTCTCCGTAGCCACATCGTACGCTTTTCGTAATGCTCTTTTGAGAGTATCCACGAATCTCTCCGCTTGTCCATTTGATCTTGGATGGTAAGGCGGGGATTTTATATGTTTTACTTGATAGATTTCGCAAAACTCTTTGAAATCTGCTGACGTGAATTGTGTTCCGTTATCTGTTACTAAACAGTCCACTACGCCAAACCGAGCGAATAGCTCGTGGAGGAAATTTATGGTCGTTTCTGTAGTAGGATTTACTGTAGCTATAAACTATGATTAAATAGTAGAACCCGTCAATTGGTCCTGCATAATCTGCATGTATTCTTGACCATGGATGTTCAGTTTCAGGCCAAGGCTTATGTATGATTGGCGGTGCTTTAGCTGCTAAATTACACACCTTGCACATTTCCACCATTTGAGAAATATCCTGGTCCATATTCTTCCAATATACATAGCTTCGCATTAGCGACTTCATTCTATTCTTACCGAGGTGTCCTCTGTGGAATTCCTTTAGTACCCGTTTTTGTAAAGTTTTGGGGATTAAAACCCTTTCGTTGTAAAGTAACACATTATTGCAGAGAGAAAAGCTGTCCGAAATTTTCTCATTTTTTTCTATTATTTTTGCTTTTGTTTCATTAATAAATTCGTCATTTTTGGCTTCATTTTTTATGTCTTGCAATGTGACTGGGAGGTTTCTGACTGTACAACATAGTACTGTTCTTATGTCTTCTTCATTTCTAAGGGCTGCGATTACCGTATCTTCTAATGGCTCTGTCTTTGTTGGTATAAGTTTCGACAGACCATCCGCGTGCCCGATTCTTTTCGTTGGTAAATATTCCAATCTGAAATTATAGTTCAGAAGAATCGTTCCCCATCTAAGTAGTCTATTTGCCGTGTACACCGGTAGACCTTTTTTGAACCAAAATTTTTATTAACGGTTTGTGATCCGTCTGCAGAGTAAAGTGTCTACCATAGACGTATCTATGGAATCTTGTTACTGCGAAGATAATTGCTAGAGCTTCCTTCTCAATTTGTGAATAGTTTTTCTCCGCTGGCAGTAGGGTTCGAGAAGCATGTGCGATATGTTTTATTGTCCCGTCTGGCATTTTATGTAATATACACGCTCCGATACCGTAGGCGCTCGCATCACTTGCTACAATAATCTCTAGTTTAGGATCATAGTGTGCCAAAAATAAATCCGATGTTAATGCCTTGATTATTTTTTCGAATGTTTCCTGGCATTGATCTGTCCACTGCCAAACTTTTTCTTTCTTTAGCAGTTCGTTCAATGGTGCGCGAAGTTTATGTATTTGAGGTATGAATTCCTGGTAGTAATTCACTAATCAAAGAAAACTTTGTAGTTCTGTTATGTTCTTAGGAACTGGCATCTTTTTTAGTGCTGTAGACCTTTCATGGTTTGGACGTCTACCTTCTTGGTCTATTATTTGGCCAAGATATTTAATTTCCTTCATTAAAAAAATCACACTTATTTTCTTTCACTTTGAATCCGTAGCTTTGAATTCTCTTAAACACTTCTTGTACATGTTGCCAGTCTTGTTCAACGCTTTCGCTATTAATCAATATGTCATTCAGATATGCTATTGTGTATTCTAGTCCTGCCAGCATCGTATCCATTGTCTGCTGGAAAATAGCCGGTGCTACTTTAATTCCAAATGGTAGTCATAGGTATCTGTACAATCCCTTGTGTGTGTTTATGCATAGTAGTTTTGAACTTTCTTCATCGACTGGAATTTGCAGGTAGGCCTCACTTAGATCAATTTTTGAAAAATATTTTCCGCCATTCAGTTTAGTGAATACTTCTTCAGGACTAGGTAGCGGATAGTGGTAGTCCTTTATTGCTGCGTTCAAACCTGTAGAAAAATCAGCACAAACTCGAATTTCTCCTGATTTCTTTTTAACGTAGACCGTTGGTGCGGCCCATTTGCTGTACTCTACTTTTTTCAATATGCCCGTATTTTCGAGTCTAGATAATTCTTGGTCAATCTTTTCTATTGACGCAAACGGTACACTCCTTTTTTTCTTGAAAATAGGTTATCCTTTATTTTGATATTAGCTGCCATTTTCGTGCATCTTCCGAGACCTGCCGAAAATACTTTTAATTTGTCTGCCTCGGTTGATAAGCTTTTTACATTCTGGCAGTAGGTGCTAATAGGTAGATCCCACAATTCAAATTTTTGCATCCAGTCTGTCCCGAATAGGTTTTCGGTATTTCTCAAGACGTACATTTTTAGTTTTTTCGTCATTCCGTTAAATGTTACGTTTGTGATTATTTCACCCTCGAATTTTATCTTTCTCCCCGTAACTGATCTCGCAATTTTATCCGTTTTTAACATGACAGGTTTGTTCAGTTTTCTCCATATTTGTAGATTTATGATAGTTAAGTCTGAGCCAGAATCCAGCTGTAACCTAACTTTTCTGTTTTGCATTTCAACTTGTACATATTTTCTTATATTAGTCTCATGTGTTTGGTCGGTCCTCGTAATTCTTATTCTGCTTTCTTTTCTATACCAACAGTGAGAACTTTTGTGACCCATTTGTTTACATGATAGACAAGTTTTAGCACGATATGTATAGTCTTTAACACTATGCAAAGACCCACAACGATAGCATGGACTGGGTGGTAGTTTCTTTTTATGTTGATTATAATTAGAAAATTTTGTTTTATCTGTTCTTGAGGCGGGAAAATCAGTTCGGTTTGTTTGTGAGGAGGGAAAATTTGTTGTCTTTGTTTGTGAGGAGGGGAAATTTGTTTGTCTTCGTACTTTGCGTATGTATGCTATGCCAGCTTGTTCTATGTCTTTAGAGTTTTTTTACGCTGACGCATCTCTGGCAGTCTTCGGCTAGTTTTTGAAGTGTCAGATCTTGTTCATTTTCCAATTTAGTAAGTATTCTACGTCTCATTTCTGCGTCTTTGGTTGAAACCAGACCTTGGACGTAAATTAAGCATTTGAAGTTGTCAGCGCTGAGTTCCGATAATTTGAAGTCGTCACAATATTTATTAACAATGGATGCGAAAGTTACGTAATCTTCGCTATCCTTTTTTGTAAGGTTCATGCATTTCTATTTTTTATGAAATAGTGAAGTATTATGGCAGAAAAGTTCCGTTAGCAATTTTATAGATTCTTTGAACGTTAACTCGCTTGTTTTTCTGGGAAGGATATAATCAACGAATTTGGTATATTCGCCTGTGCCTAATTTTCTTAATAAAAGGCGTACTTTATGATTAAATAATATGTATATCATTGGTAGAGATTTGTACTCAATATGTTCACTTTGATTATGGGCATTTTATTATTTCGAGGATAAATACTAAAATAAAATTCAAATGTTGGTTAGCCATGAATGCTTCTGAAAATCATTGCTACTTTATCTTGTTTGTATGTTAAAAACTCTTCGATCGCTGTTTCTGTCTCTCTTGAATATTATACTAGCTACATGAGTATGAATATTACGTTTTGATGCTTGTTGAATTTGCCCTTTTTTTTCTTTCTCTTAACATTTTTATATGCCACAGTAGAAACAAAACGAGTTGGTTCAAGACAGCCATCACTTGTGTTATACATCTTTCATTATTGTTATTTTAATTGCAGTTTTTGAATGAGCTTTATAAAACTGCATATAATGTCGACTCTCTCTTTCAGGAGGATGCATATTATTGGTATTTGACTATGAACACACAAACAATACACGGCCCAAAACAAGGGAACATTTCATATTTGTGCGCACCTTGAAGTCAAAGAAAGCCCAGGGGATAGTCTTTTTGTAATGTTTGTAATTGCGATTCATTGGATTGCTCATCAAATCACAACGATATGTTGATGCTTCTCTTCGAATAGGCAGTATTATTTTACCTTTGTGACAACAACTGTTTTATTTCTCATGTGTTGGACGATCTTATAGAAAATGTTTTCCATTACTAAATTGGCAAACAGTATTCAGAAGTCAATATGAGTGAGGGCAATAAACTGTCCTCAGAAAATGCAATGTTCACTCTTACATTTTAACAACTGCGTTTCGTTTAAGTCTGAATTCTTGAATTCATTCTATCATATTTCAACAATTCTTAATCTTAACTTTGAATGTTTCTGCAATTTTCTCTTGTAATTCATTTTCTCGCCTTTCAACTCTTCTTAAACTCATACTACAGTTTCATATTGTGTTTTTTTGTTTTGTTTTCGGCTTGCAGCTAGTCTTAATATTTGAGCCTTTAAACATTGTAAAACAATTTTTCTTGCATTTCTTGTCTTGTAGGAATTCATCTGACAAAATCTAATTTGACATTGGCATGTTCTTGGGTTAACTGCTTTCTTGTTTCTGCTGTTTTAAAACGGGCAATTTGACGGCTTCAGTTTAATTTTCAGTTTTTATTGTCTTTCTCGTGTTGTTGCCTGGCCTGACTTTCATTTTCATTCATTATAAAAATTCAATACTTACAAAAAATGTGTGACAAATACAAACAATCATTTTTTTCCGTTTTAGTGTAAAAAATTACGCAGTCAACAACCCAACAATACGAACTATAAAAATAAATAAAATAACTGGAACGGATATATTACTATACAAACACTCACTGAAAAATACAAAGAATCAGTTATCCTTTTATAAGATGAAATTAAAAAATGGACATATACTCACGACCCAAGAAATTAAACACACACACACACGCACATATATGGTTTTAACCTGGGAAGAAAAAAATCAATGTATATATATATATATATATATATATATATATATATATATATATATATATATATATATATATACAGGGTGTCCCCAAAAAATGTATACACAATTTAACAGCTGATAACTTAATTGATGTTTTTTCGTCCCAGGTTAAAACCCATTAGAATTAATGATGGCAGTCAAACTAAGATTTGAACGAAAGTAATTAATTCTAAAATGCTACTGGAAGTTTGAAAACGCAGTTGAAGCGCAAAGACAGTTGAGGAGGGAGTTTCAAACAGATCCACCAACGCAAATTACCATCACAATTTAGATATCAGTTTGAAGATGATGGAACTGTTCAGAATGTACACGAGAAGCGTTCCGGAAGACCACCAACATCGACAAGCCGCATTAAGCAAGAAACGTGTCCCAAAAGTAAAAAAAAAAAAATCTATGTGGAGAATCGTGTGGTAGGTGTTTAAAAATCGTCTGTTCAACGCATTTTGAAGCGCTTAGTTCATGCTTTTAATGACGATCATCCAGACTGAAGGGTGGTACTTAGCAGAATGTGTAGAAGGTGCTCACTTTCCAACAAAGATTGTATGGAGTGACGAGGCCACATTCAATTTAAATGGTTCAATTAACCGACACAATTGCACCTAATTGGGACTTGCGCATGTTATGGTGGAACACCATGTCAATTTAACAGGAGTTACAGTGTGGTGCGGTTAATCAAGAGGATGATAACTGTGACTGGTCCTGTTTACTTGAAATTGCTGGAATAGTCTATCATGCCAAGCGTTAGAGAGGACTTTGAAAATAAGGAGTTATATTTTCAGCAATATGAGTCACCCCACGCTACCACCACGATGTTAAATCTTACAAAACAGATGCATTGGACGAAGTGGTTTCGTAGAATACCCTCCGCCTTCACCATATATATATATGACCTCACGCAGAGACAGCTAGATGGCCATAGAAATATTATGGCATGTATCCAGACACGCGGTTAGCCCACTGTGGGTGGGGCTCCCCAAGCCTTCTGGTAGTCTCCTAGGAGAGGGGAAACTCTGATAAAAAACCTTCTTAATGGTCACACTAGATATCTTGCAACAGCTTGTCACTGGACAATGTGGTTTTGTGATGAGGGTCGATGAAGTACTGTGCAAGCTGCATCCGACCTTATAACCCGCACGGGCATTACTGACAACTTGCTAGCTTGTAGTATTTTTTTGTTTTTGTTTTTGTTTTGTATTTTTTTAATTCAAGTCCGATGGCGATAACGATGCAGCGACATTTACAAAGTCTGACGGGCTGACCTGCACATTTGACGACCTCGGGCTAGATATAAAGTCGTGGTGGCTTTCAGTTCTTCCATGGGTGTCTGAGCAGACTGTTTAAGGAAAGCACTGCTCACCAGAAGAGTGCTGGAAAGATCTAGAAAAGGTGACCCAAAAATTGCCTGTTTAATTCATCTGGCCAGTATAGCGCGACTGGTGGATGTCTCGAACAAAAGTTTAAAAAAGACTAATGAAACTGAAACTACCTTGCTGAATGTACGAACTCTCATAGATAATCCTGTGAGATCTGCTCCTAAACGCAGAATAGCTCTGGTGTCTAGGAAGCTACAGAGATATTCTATAGATATAGCTGCTCTCTCGGAAACTCATTTAGCTGGTGATGGTCAACTTCAGAAAGTTGGAGGTGGTTAATTTTATAAAGCAAATCGAAATATTAAAAAAAAAATCATATTTCGATTTGCTTTATATTTTCTCGTCTTGGATGCTACCTGAATTTTACCAAAAACAAAATAGTTTCCATGCCTGATGATGACCGGTAGAACCGGCGATGTTAAGGACGACCTAATACATTTTATAATATTAAAAAACAAGGATCATAACATTCATCGAGTGATTAGTGGGTTAATGCATCTTTAAAATTTCCTTACAGAAGGGATTTCGCCATTTTATATCGTTAACTTTACTAATTTACTTTTTATATGAATGATTGATTGTAATATATATATATATATATATATATATATATATAGTAATTCATCCAGTCTAGAAGAAACCCCTAACAGAATGCAGAAACCATTGGACGGCCGTTTCGTCTTGTTTGGGACATATCAGAAGTGCGCATCCACTACTGAGAATCGAACTCGGACCGTTACGATACAACGCCGGCGCATGTAAGAAAATCGAATTTTCGCTAGATTTGCACATTTTTTATTGTGAAATGTTAACATAGGCAATAATTTGCTCAGGTTTTGTATTTTATTCAGAAATGTTAAAAAGGCTTAATACTATTAAAATTTAGACTTTTCTTATTTAGAAATGTCAAATTAATCGAAATTTCATCCAGATTTAGCATTTAGAAATATAGAACTATATTATTTTTCTACACATTTAGACTTATTTATTTAGAAATGTTAAAAAAGCAACACTTTTATTAGATTTATCTCTTTTCGTGTAGAATGATAAAATTCGTTGAATTTAGTTATTTTTATTTACAAATGTCAACATAAGATTTTGATGTTTAACATTCTTTTTTATAGATACAAGTATTTAAGTAAATGCTCTGTTTATAATAAACATTATTAAATAACATTTACCGGCCTGAATATCGAGAAATTTTCATAGAAAATATTCGTTCTTTGTCAAAAGAATGAATTTTTTCTATGAAATATATATATATATATATATATATATATATATATATATATATATATATATATATATAAAGAGGAATCTAAATGAAATAATAATAATAAAAACGAAAGAATAGTAATCTACAACCCAGTGTGTCTGAAGATTTTAATTTTTGAATATTTTTTATTGTTCGAAATATATATGTATATATATACACAAGCACACATATATATGTGCGTGTGTGTGTTTTTATATATAAATTTATGTGTGTATATATACACGTGTATGTGCTTGTATATATTTAAATATATATGTGTCTTTGTGTATATATCTAACTATATATATGTGTGTGTTGTGTGTGTGCATACATATGTCTGTGTGTATATATATATATATGTGTGTGTGTGTTTGTATATGTATTTGTATATATATATATATATATATATATATATATATATATATATATATATATATATATATATATATATGTGTGTGTGTGTATATATGGTACGATGGGGAAATTTTCGCTATTTTATATTTGTAATGTCCCGCATGCGTGTTGCTTTTTTCTGATTTTGTCGACTGCAGTGTATAGTGATGTCAGTTGGGTACCCTCTGTGAGAAAAAGACTACCATGACGCAGTTCACTTCACCAGAGATTTGGAAACAGCACACTGTAGTGCTTGGCATTCGTACCGGTAACTTCAAGGCGAACATTTCGGAGTGTTTGTTTGTCAATCTGAAGACAGTGCAGATGATTCGGAAAGTGTTGGGTGAGTCTAATTCTATTTTGCATAATTCACCTATTAAATTTGTTGTATTTAACCTCTTGTTCTGAAAATTGAGTTATATATTATTTTTTTATGCTTATTAACATATAAAAAATCTGGAATCATCTGGAATCGGGCATTAGATTCTGAAAAATGGACCAAAATATCCAAAATTGATGGGTATACGAATAATTTCGTCGTTCACTTTATATTTATATTGAGCTCTCTTCTGGATATATCTTTTGAAAATTTTATAGTAAAAAAAAGGTACTTGGATTATCCTTACCACTTACGAATTTGGTATTATCTATATTATATATATATATATATATATATATATATATATATATATATATTGTGTATTTGGGCAACAATTCCACTTTTTACATTATTCGGACTATTGTCCTCATCTTTGTTGCCATATTTATTACAACGTTTCGGTCGTTGTACCCTCCGGCCTTCTTCAGATGGTTGGAATGTCGAACTGAACCCTTTATTTCACTCACTGGGGTAGATTGTTCTAGTTCCACGTGCCATGTCTAATGGATGTCAGTTATCAGTTATCTCTTGTTACTTCCCCTCTCCAACGCCTTAATTGAACTCACTCTCTTTGGGTCCTGTCACTGGATCTAACTAACGCCTTTATCCACTGTGCAATCTGCCCTTGAGGAAGAAGGCCAGAGCGTACAACGGCCGAAACGTTGTAATAAATATGGCGACAAAGATGATGACAATAGTCCGAATAATGTAAATAGTGTACATAATACCTCATCTCAGAAATAGAGACAGAATGCCACTTTTATACAGGCTTCGTTAAAAACGACGTACTGTGATTCAGCTTTTTTTGTGTTCGTATAAGTGTTTCCGTTTCTGGACACCAAGTTTGTTAAAACTGTCCAAAAGACCGAACGCTTTGGTCTATTCTTTTAGTCGTTTTCACCGACAAATTTTATCTTTTATTTTTAACTGAATGTGTGGTTTTATTTATCTATGTGTCTAAAGTTATGTGAAAATTTTATTTTCCAAAAACGGTCAGTAGATTTAAAACCACACGCAAACCTACAAAACAACATCCGAAACATACTCGTAGAAAATACAAGTATAATATAGAAATTTTATTTTAATTAATTTTAGGTCATTTAAAAAAATAATCGTATATAATCGTGATCCTATAATTGATTCAATAGTTTTTCGAGATGATTTATGATATCACAAATCAATTCGATTAATCAGAAAGTAGGCTTTTATAACATATCACCAATTCTAGCTTAGAAAATTCTATTAAAACATATGCTGGTTAAACATCTTCATAAAAATTGATTAAAATGCACACACACACACACAAACACACACACATATATGGCCTGACGATTGCGTTTAACATGATACAGACTATCACCATTGGGTGTTGACTTCAATATCCAATTTGTATTCTCACTCAGATCAAAAATGCTATAAAACAAATCGCTCTACATACGCTCTATCCTTGATATTGATCCCTTCAACCCATAAACACAGCATATATTAAAACTATATTTTAACACACACACACACACACACACACATATATATATATATATATATATATATATATATTCACCAAAAAACAAAAATTACCTCAACATAGAAGATAGTCTACTTCAAGCCGTTTTGTACGCGGCTATCATCAGCCCCTATGTGTCTCTCTCGGAGCATTGTTTTAAATTTATTTTAAAAAATAAAATCAGATAAATTGATTAATAATTGGTAGCAAGTTTCAAGAAGTCACCACAATGAACACCCCTATTGAAATAAGATGGACTCGTCTGTCGTTTGCAGTAAAAACGTCAAGTCACATTTTTCAAAAAGCCATCGAAAACGTTTTAAAAGGAATTAAAATATAATTGTAATATCAGGACAAATATTGGCATTGGTGCACGTAGTAAAGAAGAGCCCAAAAGTAAAACGGAGCAAATTTTGAGAAAATTAAAAGCGCGAGCATGACAATCGCGATAAATGCGAATTTAATTGTTAAAAAATTCATACCTAGGTTATCAAATATCCAAAGACGGTATATTGCCAGATGATAAACTCATTTATAAGATATCAGAAATAGTTGCACTAAGAAATAAAAAAAAAGTTTCAATGAACAAAAAACTTGAGGTCATTTTCAAGAAATTAAAAAGGCATTCATAAACAAACAAGTTGTTAAAATTTTCGCCCCAGCGAAAGAATTAACGTTAAATACTGATGTCAGTGACTATGCTATAGCCGCAATATTGTCACAGGAGGATCACCCTGTAATGTACTTATCCAGAAAACTAACATTCGAATATTGAGGAGGAGGCATTGGTGATTGTATGGAACACGGAAAGAGCTGGAAATTTTTTGCTGGGAAGGAAATTTCTATTAAAATCTAATTGCAAGCCTTTGGAATTTATATTCAAACCCAGAAGAGAGTTATCAAATGTCACATCTGCCAGGATATAATGATGGTTGATTAACCTAAGGGCGTCCGACATTGACATCGTATATATTAAAGAAATTCTGCGTGTGATTCATTATCTAGGTTAAATTTTGAGAGTAAAATTGTTGAAGCAAGTGAAAATTGTGGAGATAGGATTTTGCACTGGATAGAAACGGACATATACTTAAATCGACTTACGTTAGGAACTAGACAGGATCCAGTGTTGAATAGAATTAGGAATAGAATAAACAGAAATACATGGAGTAATTGCTCTTTATATAGGCCGTATAAAGACTCAAGACACAATTTAACAATAGAAAAAATAATTATATGTAATAGTAATATTATAGTATCCCCACAATCTCTGAGAAAAGAATTAAAGCCGTGCACGATGATATGCATGGAGGTATATTGGCTACGCAAATGAGGTTAAAGATGCAAGCATGGTCGCCAGGCTATTCAAGAGACGTGGAAGAGTATGTTAAAAAAGCCCAAATTGTGCAGAAATAAAGAAATTTAGGTAAACTAAAATTCACTCTTGGCCAAAAGGAATGGAACAGTGGACATAAGTACATATGGTTAATGCCTACATTAAAGGCATAGTGCAATTTCTGATTAGTTGACTCGTATTCCGGTTGGTCTGAAGTTATTAAAGTAGCGGATAGAAAAGCCACTATTGAGAAGCGGGTATTGAGGATAGTTTCCGAGAAAACTCTATACTCCAAAAATCTTGATCTCCGACAATGTACCTGAGTTTTGTTAAGAAAGTCTATGTGCTTGGTTAAAATGTATTGGCTGCATTCCATACAAAACATCCACCTTACCTCCTACAGTCAAATGGAATTGCAGAGAGAATGGTGCAAACGGTAAAAATAGGATTAAAATCATTCTCTCCGGTGAATTGTGATAGAGAGAGTTATTTACCCAGATTACTCCTAAGTTATAGAGCTATTCTGCATACAGGCAAATGACAAATCCCATCCGCATTGATGAGATGACAAATAAGAGCGCCTATTGCCATGTCATTTGCAACGAATGAAATTGTGTGGTACAAGGATTCAAGTCCTGAAAAGGCGTATTTTGTGGTGCAAAAAGGATTTAACACAGCTGTATTGACAAAGAAGGGACAGGGCATATTGGCTCACGAAGACCAATTTAGAACCACAAGAGAGCATGAAGTTATGTAAAAGGAGGAGGAAGAAAAAGCAGAAGAACAGACAACACAAGAAAGGAGGAATGAATCCAGTATTGAGAGTGATCAGGAAGACCACCAGATATATAAAAAGGAAGAACAGGAAAGGAAGGAGAGCAAGAGTGTATCCAGTAGTAATGAGGAGGTGTAGTGATATATAAATGAGTTACTGTATAAAAGGCAGTATTGCTATACTCATGGGAGAGTTATCTTTTCTTGGCTAGACTACAGCTGTCAGAGAGAATTTCTATCATAACACAACTACTGCTAGAACCTATTTCCAAACCAGTATATCAAAAAAAGGTCGCAAAACTTACGGCCCATAAAAGAAAATCTGTAATGACACTAGAAAAACTGAATAAAAAGCTTACAAAATTTTCCCTATCCGTCATATTCAACGAAACAAAAAGGATTGCTGCCAAATATATAGTACTTATTTTCCGTATATATGCCTTACTTCATATATATTATGACTACTACTACAACTAATAATACAATGAATATAACAATAAAAAAACATTTTTTGTGATTCAATTTTTACTTACTATAAAGGATAAAGGAGAAAATAGAGAACTACAAAGATATTTCCTGAAAATAGAAAACTGTTGAATATAGTTAAGCAACACGGGACAGCGCCAGAGACTGAAAGATTTCAGGAACAGGTTATAGACTGCGCTGAAGTCCGGTAAAAGTTCTAATAAGAATGCTGAAGATTTGAGAAAACTTGTTGTCACTTGAACTCTAATGACAACAACCTGACAATTCTAGTAATAATAATAATAATAATAATAATAATAATAATAATAATAAATGAGCTTTCATGGCTTCTGATTTTAATTGATTGAAGGTTTTAACATGCACATATTTTGACTTAGTGTATTAAGAAGGGACACAGTAAATATATCGATCCGCACCAATAGATTTGCTCTCACTTGCCTACCATGAACCAGTTAGACATGTCTCCAAGTTCATTAGCAGGACTTGTGGAGGATGTGTACCTTTTGTAAATTTGAAGGATTAGTCAATCGAGGCGATTTGAGAGACACCTAGATACTTGGGAGCCTCCTCAATCGGTCTCTGGATGAGGTTATCCGATCTGAAGGTAATTCTAACTGAGACCTACTTGCTAGGTTGTGTGCTATTTTAATCAAAACTTGTCATCGTGTCGAGCGCATTTACCTGATAAACATTTATCAAACTGGATATCATGGTGAGTATATTAGGCTTCGTATATATGCATCCCATTGTTATTGTGCTCTCTGAGTTAATAATAATCAAATGATCTTTATGAAACCGCTCATTCACCTTTATGCATTTATCTAATTTGTGAATAACATCATTTATACTTACCCAGAATATATCACTGTGTGTGTGTGTGTGTGTGTGTGTGTGTGTGTGTGTGTGTGTGTGTGTGTCTAAAGCAGTGTCTTCCAAAGTGGGTTCTGCTGAACGTTAGTGTTAAAAATACAGTCGTTTAACGGTAATAAGGTGTCTTTTAAACACCATTTTAAAAAAAAACTGGTCTTCATAATTTTCAAAATGGTAAATCAGGTATACGATTGTATTAAAACACCTAAATTCGATTCAACTCTAGTCACTCATCCTTTGCTGACATCAGTTGCCACGTGGAAATTCAGCTTTCTTACTGAAAACTGAACATATTCCACCTCTTTTAATAATTAAAAAAAAAATAAATGAGGACAGTTATAATTTAACAAAAATCCTGAGCAAATTAGGCAAATTTTACTGATAGAAAAAGAACAAAAAACATCTGTTTGAAAAGAGAAAAGGTCTTTCTTTTGCGAAAAATATTTTCTTTTCAATTCATAAATAATTATTTTGTTTATTTCCGAAAGTAAGTAGTCTTTATGGAGTGAAAGCATAATTTACTTGCGAAGAATATATATTTTCTATTGTTTTTTATTGAATATCTGAACATTTCTTTCTTGTAAAATATTTTCGGTATAGTCAAATTTGCTTTGCTTAAATTGCGCAAAATTTACATTAACATGACAACTTTTTATTATTTATTTTTTTAAATTTAAAAACAGCTGAATTTATTTTACGTGGCATTTGGAACGCTGAATTACCACCTAACAACCGGTGATGGCTGAGAATTTAACTGAATGTCTTCAAATGAAATTCACGATACAAACTTTCATAAAACCAACTTTTTAAAATATGTTGTTCATTTATGAAAAAAACAATATTCAACTCTACAATGGCTCAGTTGTTAAAATAGGACTTGTTAAGGCAATCTGAAATGACTATTAATGCAAAGACTAGTGAAACCACATCATCTATACAAGATATTACAAACCACGTAAAATATTTAACTTTTAGTTCGAGTAATTCAGAAAAAGAAATTTATGAAAAAGCATAAATATTATACTAATTATTATAGTGTATCAACGATATTGCCAATAACATGATAGCGGATTTGATTTCTCGATTACATAGAGATTACATTTATACATTGCAATTAGATGAGTCTAAAGATGTTGCTGGAATGGCAATTTGTTTTTGATCGATATGACTTCAAGAAAATACTGAAGAGGATTTGCTTTTATGTGGAAAATTTTGACACCAGACTACTGGAATTAACAATGACAAGTTTATTAAAACGCATGAAATACACCGAAATTAATGTATTACAGTCTGAAACGATGACACAAAGGCGGAAATGGTTGTTGGTTCGGTAACACAAATAAAAAATGATGGAAAAATATTGTAATAGTAATCACTGGATACTTCAGATTTGTATTGATTAAAACAATGTCTCAAGTCACAAAATGTACGGCCAAATACTGCTGGTTGTAATGAAAGATCTATGTCTAAAGCCATTTACTCATTAAAATGAAGCAGCTGTAATGTTTTGTACATTTTTCTATTTCTATAAATTAAAGGTTAATTTTAGTGGATACTCGTATTTGAGTAGACATTCCGCTTATTTAACCAGTTTATTTATTGATTTTCGTCTAACGGTCTGAACATTGAAGAAAACTTATTAGAGAAAAATATGTACTCACCTGTGGAATTCGAACCTGCGTCCCACTGGGGTAAACTGCTTTGGGCCTCTGGGACACAGAGTGCGCCAATGGGCAAACAAAGTTGAATAGTGCCTTTAAACACAGACTTTTGTCGGGGATTGCATATTATTTTCTGATAAAATTCATCGAATAGTCAGTAGACGAAAATAAATAAATACAGTTTAATAAATAAGCGGGGCGTCTACTTAAATACGAGTATCGACAAAAATAACGTTTAAGTAATAAAATATGCCGGATTAATAAATAAAAAAATCCATTCCTTTCTTTAGAAATTACTTCTCTCCAAGAACCAGTGTTTTTATCTTGTAATAATTGTCAGCAAAGAATTTAATCGTCTCCTAACTTGTAACTTGTCAAATCAGCACGTTTGTCTCTCCTTACAATTTCCGTGGTAATTGGTGGAGGGGAGCGGATTTCTGCCAATTAATATCATTTAAACAATATCCCTTAAATCACGGGCTGCAGGCGGCAACGGGACCGATTAGGTCTATATGAAAGTGAGACCATAACACATGTATTAATTTGAGTTTTTTTTTTTTTTTTTGGGTTTAAAGGAAACTACGTGATCAAAGCGTACAAATATTCTACAAACTTCTTTCGTGCCTTTTAGACCATCTCGCGTATCTTATTGCATTAATCCAACAAAGTGGTAAATGTTCATATAAAATGAGAAACTTTTCGATTTGAAAAATGACAAATCATAATAATTTGCTCCTTGTTCCCTGATATATTTACTATGTTATCATCCTCAACTCATTAATTTCTACTATCATCATTCGGTTTTTATTTTTTGCATCTTCTATTTGCCTCTGCCAATAGTTTTCGTTCCCCTTCATTTACTTGTATGCTTCTTTCGTCTTCTTTTTCTGTTCTGTTTTGTTTTTGTGTGTGTGTGCATCATAAAAAAAAAAAAACTGTATATTGTAAAGGATTTTTCATGCATAACAGGTCAATACTTGAATTTACATACAGTTTTACCCTATAATCAAAGTCAAAAATTAAAAAAAAAATAAAAGAACCAGCTAGTCACCAGTTATGTAAAACAATTGTATAACATCTTAAGGCGACATTAATTCAATAGGAAATTGCAATATTTATTAGAGTAACCGAAATGAATACTTTTCAAATAGTTGGGCTTCTCTTGTTTTTATAGTGCTTTTTAAAAATAGTACTTCTAGCACAATGAATGACAGAATATGGTTATGAGTAGATAGCAAAAAGACAAAATTTACTAAGCGCTAGAAAAAACAGGAAATTGTGGAGAGATCATCAACTTCCTGAAGGATGCATGGCACATGGAAGAAGAAGAAAAAGAAGAAGAAGAATATTCTTATGCATATGTTCATATTTATATTCTCATACATGTATCTGTAGGTATAAAAAAGCAGAAGCATTAAAAAATCTCTTCAAAATTCTTTACGGAATAACACCCACGTATAGATATACATAAATAACAAAAGAATTCACGAATAAAAGAAATAAGTTAAACTTTATAATACATTGAAAATGAATTTATTTGTTCCATTAAAGTTTATGCACGTGAATCACGTACAGAAAAAAAATTCAGAAAAGAATAAAATAACTTCAAAAATATGACCGTAGCTAAGTAATATTTAATCAAATATATATTTTTGATGATACAAATCAACAAAAAAATATTGACAAAATATTATAATTGCCCCCGGATTAGCAAAAGTATATTTTACAGAATTGCTTTCATTAGATGTCCTTTAAATTGTTTGATATAAAAGTTTTTATTTTATTGTTAACCTCCTTGACATACATAATAAAATAAAAATAAGCATAAGAAAGCATATGTACACACATGTTTACATACGTGTGCAAAGACTTCACCGAATATACAGACATCCAATAAAAGTATCCATGGGGGAAATGTATGCTTAGTACTTTAAATACTGAAATGGAAACTTCTTGAAAACGCTTGCATTCACACATATCTGAAGGCCACACCCAAACGCGCAGATGCATTCACGCACACATACACACAGATGAACGCGCGTACATAATCAAACCATTCGCACTATTCTGTCTGCATAACTACAAATGCATATTTACATGCAAATATGATACATTAAGTACACATTTCATGGCTTAAGCAACGCGAGTAATATTCTTTTTTTTTCTTTCTTTTTTTTTCAATATTTACCGTGTTTGGCACACACGAAGAACCCTTGCCCTATGGTCGTTAAAAGAGCAAATGCTTCCGTCAGGCAATCTCGAAGAATACCCCAACATCCCACACATCTAGTGAGGCCTCGAAAACCGTTCAGGATTGCACATAAGAAAGTTACGTTTTTAAAAGACAACACTGAAAATCCTATTACGGAGCCTGGCAGTAGTGAAATACGCGCGTGTGACGGGGAAGAATCCGCGTGACACTGACGGCGTTTAGCCAACAGCTGCTGGCCTTCAGCGGGAAACGGCATTTGGCCTCCATTCAATAATGAGCTGATCGAATTAAAACAAAATTGTTATGCTGTTGACTGCGTCTGCTTCTTTCCGCTTACGTAGTTCATGTCAACGACAGGAAAAACAGTTAATAAACATTGGTTTCTATTGCGAGGGCTAACACATCTAGAAATGACGGAGTTTGGAGCCGTGCAAATGACGTGTTTGATAAGGAAGATTTTGTGAGGATGCAAGAGGCTTGGCAAGAGAGTTTTAAAGATAGTATCTGTTCTATTAGTGACTCTATTTTCCCGTTTCCACGACTACCACACCTTCAAACGAGCTGACAAATAGGCAATATCGGACGTTGTTTTTAGCTAGCCACCTCGTACAATCTTTCGCTAAAATAGGAATAGTTTATGTTTCAATTGAAAGTTAAGAAAGAAGTAAAATGTAAAGAAGAGAGAAATGCTACCAGAAAAGAGAGACCAAAGCAAAAGTTGAAGGAAAAATATATGAAAAAAAGGTAAACACAAAATGCAGTAATAATAATAATAATAACAATAATAATAATAATAATAATAATAATAATAATAATAATAATAAGAAGAAGAAGAAGAAGAAGAAGAAGAAGAAAATAAAAGGAAAAAGAAAGAATGAAAACTTGGAACAGAAATATTCGATATTTAGAAGGAAAATCAAAGAAAATCAACATCAAAAAAGAAGATAAGAGTCAAAAGAAAGTAAAAAAAAATGTATAGGGCGTGAAACATACAAGGAAAATAAATATATAGAAGAAGAAATGAGAAAGAAAAGAAGGAAATTAAAAATCAAATGAAAATTTGCAAGAGAATCAAAGAGAAGAAATGGATGTCAGAAGAGAAAAAACGAAATTAAAGGTAAATAAAAGAGGAGTGATAAGAAAGGAACGAGAAAGAGAAAAACAATAAAAAATAAATTAAAATGAGTGAGACGGGGTAAAATGGATAAAAAGATAAATTTAATAAAAGAACAATATAATTAGCACTAAAGAAAAGGGAATGAAAGTGAATCAAAGCTCTTCTCTCAAATAATAAGGCATTTTGTATTTTGAGTATTTCTGTCATATACAGTAAGTGTTATACTGAATAAATTACATGCCCACTTGTATATAATTTTATTGTTTATCCTTTTTAAGCAAAGCTGCAGTCCGCTAACATATTGTGAATTGAAGCGCAGAGAAGCAATAAATGCTTACAATTATCACTTATTTATGTAGGAGACCTGTCTATTTTGTTTCATAGCTGTTCAGTAGACAGGAAGAATTTCTTCATTATTAGTATAGTCTTTTCTTTTTCCGATTTGACCGTATCGAACCGCTCAGACTTACTGTTAAGACAGGAATAAATGTCTGTGTTATCGTCATCGTCGAGTTGAGAACTGATGCCCCCAGGAAGATCATGGAGGAAAATTAGGAACAATGTGAGTGTCCTTGGGGGACACCTGCATTAATTAATGCAAAAGGGATCTAGAAGAGCGGCCGTTCAAGATAACTTTCATTTTACGTTTCGATAAGAAAAACTGAATTAGTTCAAAAATTCCTCCAGAAATACCATAACTTGTGAAGAAGACCAATATATGCTAAACCCTGTCAAATGCCTTACAGATATCCAAAGTAACAGCCGCTGCTTCACCATTCTTATCTATAGCTTGATAGACTATTTCAGCAATAACCGTTAACACATCACTTTCACTTCTCTAGGTCAACCTAGAGAAGTGAAAGCAATATTACTTATTTAAAAGAAGACACTGCGAAATGAGATATTTAACCAATTCAGAGTTGATTAAAGCCTTTGGTAATTTAACAAAAAAAAAAAAAAAAGAAGGTAGAAAGTGAATAGCTAAAAGTATCAGATGGTTCACCAGAGTTCTTAATAACAGGAACTACAGGAAAGCAGGAAGAAGCAAGTCACTTATTTCACTGTTTAGGTCTAGTTCGGGTGACCATTTCTTGAGGATTATTGTAGGGATACCATCAAGTTCAAATGCTTTGTGCAGATCTAGTTTAAAGATCATAGCAGAAACCATAGACTGTGTTCTATGAATATCACTCCACTCAGTTTCGATACCTTGGTTTAAAATAAAATTTTAAAAATGAAAAATCATTCTTGAAGCTTTTTAGGTTTAATTAAAAGCTAAATGCTTACATTTTCTATTTCCAGTAAGCAAAATACACTGCTGTATTTAAAATAGCAACTATATTGATTGGAATTTGAACTTTTTTGCTCGCTTTCAGAAATCGTTTAAATTCAGCCATTTTTGACACATTTGTAAACAAATTTTAATTCTCAGTTTTGAAAATCTTCCAAAAATAAAATATATTTTTCTGAAATTTTATTTGAGAAATATTAGCTGATTAAAAGTTTAATTAATCTGATTTGAAAAAAGATATTATTTATTTTAAGTTTAAAATAACATAGAAATGGATTTTTAAAACAAACAGTAAAATGATTAATTGCTTACCAACACCTCGTAAATCACATGACGAGGTGCTGACACGTTTATTATTGTTCTAAAGAGACCTTATCTGTTAAAACATAATTTAAGAAAATGACGTGTGAAAGTTATTTTATATAATTTTTAAGTACTCAGTAATCTTAAAAATTTGGTAAATGTTCTCCGTAATCTAATTTTAGGAACGTTGAATTTAAATTTACTCTAGTTATCACTCTTATTTTCTGATTATGTCGGGTATAGTCATCATACTTTCAAACAGGGGCACGTTACGTATACATTAAAAAAATTAAAATTAAAAACAAATATTGGGCATTAACGCTTTTAATGAGATTTTCAATTTTCGATTTGTAAATGTAGTTTTCACTTAAAAACAATATCACCTAACCGAATTGAATAGAGAATTTTAATCGATTTTATAATATTATAAATTATTTAATTAAAATTAAAAAAATTAAAACACTTCTTGCAAAAATTAATTATTTATAAGGCAATAGTGCCCTTAATAAATCTTATTTATAGAATCAATTAAAAGCTTTTCTAATTAAATAATGTTATAGTTCTATTAAATTTTTTTTTATTTTACAAATCGGAATAGATTTTCGGTCACTGAGTGAACTGTTTTACAAAACAAAATTGATAATTTACATTCTCCAAAGAGTCCTGCTTTTAAATAATAAATCAAATTTTTGCTCTAAAAATTGAATTTCTCGAAATTTCAAGAAATTAAGTAAGAGGGTGAAAAAAAGATTTCCAAGATTTTCTAAAAAAAAAAAAATTAAAAATAATTTAATTTCCTGAAATTTTCATTAAAATCCGACAATGATTTGATTTTTGCAAGAATTTCCAAATCAATGTGTTTTTCACCGGAAAAAAGCGCAAAAACACTAGTAATAATTACGTCGACCGGTGACGTAACCAAAACAAGATTTTTAACCAATGTTTCAAACGCGCTAGAAAGGATTAAAAAATTTCAAAAAATAATCCTTCTTAATAATAACAAACATTTTGACGATAAAACTTTGTTTTTATTACGTTTGGGGCTTTTATTCATCATGCTATGCTGTTTTTCAGTGGCAGTACCTACTCAATAGGGACAGACTACGAAATTCATTTAATTTCTTCCGTTCAATCAGTTTTTGTGTCTTAAAAGTACTGTGTTTTGATCCATCTGTACAGGCGTTTTTATTTATTTTTTTCACGTGTCTTTGTATTCTTGAATTTATTTACAGATCCTTGTATACAAGAACTAATACTTACTTCAGTCATTAAACGCAAGTTGTTATTTTAAGCTTTTATTATTTTAAAAACAAAACATTTTCTTATTTATTCTTGCATAATTTGTGCCTTTCGCCACCAAGAATAATTTCTGAATTATGACGAAACTATTTCATTCACATAAAGAATACTTTATACTCTTTGAATAAATGTCTTTTCTTTTCCCTGAATCTGACGCAATTTACATTTACTCTATATATTTTGTTTAGGCAGTGGCTTCATGCTTTCTAATATATATATATATATATATATATATATATATATATATATATATATATATATATATTAATTATACTAAGTTTAATAAAAAAGTACACAATAAAAAATTATATTCTTAAACATTTGGTTATATAAAGTTACAGCAAATTTACTTTTAAACATAAATAACAAACTCTTGATTATTTCACTGTTGGTTTTCCATATTTCTTTAGATTTTATTTGTATTTTTTCGCGAGCTTTTCAGACAGGGGTTCAAAAAATGTGTTTTAATTTTATCCTTTCGATGAGTCGATGAGCGACGAAAAAACTGTCCCAATATAAGAAGGTATTTAAATTATTTAAAATGCGTTTTTCGTTTTTTTTAGAAATTCCTTGGCGTGAATTCCTCTCTTCTGTGAATATTTCTCTGTGTGGATGCATACATATTTCCACGGTCTCTGAAGATGAAAGATTGTGAAATATCAAAGTTGTTATGGTAAGAGTGTGCCTTCTTTAAAAATCACTATTGGAATTTATTTTTGCTTTTACCAGGATTTGACCATCGACCAATTGCGCTAGCGGATCTCTCATCTAACAAGCATACATAATACAACCATTTATTCTGACACCATCCTTGTAAGAATATAACAAATTTTATTAAGAAAGACCGACCATACTTTTATTGACAGATCTATTTTTTCGTATTCTTTTCCCCCAAATCATCCCAAAACAAGCTTTCTCGTCCCGGGCGCAAAATTTTCGACGCGTGGACAAACAGTGATGAGGAAAAATGGACCCTTTTTCTTCAACCCACTTCGCCATCGTGTTGCCTGGCACGCCACCTACAGACAAAAAGATCCATCATCAAAGATGGCCAGTCCACACCACAAGATATAAGACGGCAGGGTTGCTACGTTCATGTTGTTTGATCATTAATCTTGACCAACAATTATGAAAATAATAAAACCTATCTTAGCCAATGTACTTTACCGTCTCTGTTTATTGTACTTGGTTTTTCCATCAATTGTTCTCAATGTGTTTCCCTTGGCGTTTTGCTTTCAATGAAATTCATATTTATTTTCTATTATACCATCTTATTATTCTTTCATTACACACTTTGAATGTATTTCGGACGAATTTCTATTTTAGATCTATCTATCTATCTATCTATCTATCTATCTATCTATCTATCTATCTACTTTGCGAATTAACAAGTTCTAACTTGTTAAACTCAGTATATTCATCTCGAACATTTAAATTCTACTTATAATTACCAAATTCGATATATATATATATATATATATATATATATATATATATATATATATATATATATATATATATATATATATGTAGTGCTAGTGTAATAAAACAGTGCTCGATGTAATACAACACAGCTATTAAGTATATATTAATAATTATACATATTGTGCTTCACCGGTAGCACGCATGCATAACGCAATTTTCAGGTGTTGCGCATAGTTAACCGTTACGTGATATAAATTTTAATAAAATATCTGGTTAACGGTTAGTCTATACTTAGAATCTAAAGACTGCGTAAAACTCCAAGTTGTGCTACTAGTGATGGATAATATATATATATATATCCACAACTACATTTACAATAAATAAAAATTTAAACTGCAACTCCCAAAATGTGATCTATGTACACAAATGCACAAAATGAAAGAAGTCATATATAGGCATCAGTCAAGCACTTAACAGAGTTGCCCTTCACAACATCAAATTACCCGACAACAAAAAACTCTTTGTATCGCAACACATCTACGAATGCAATCAAGGCACATTTAAAATTACGCCAATATACCAAACTACTTTTTCTTGCAAATTCATGAAAAAACTTCATAGACAAATTTAAACCAGCACTAAACAGAACATAACCCCGCACACATGGACACACGACATTCACACGTGATGGCTATATACGCTGGTCGGACCGCACACGTACATACACATACGTACACGCAAACAGGTATCCATGGAGAACAAAAATATATATACATACATTGGCAAAAACAGATAGAGTACGCACGGGCACACATATGAGACCTATGCAACACAGGAAGAATGTGCATGTGTGTGTGCGCTTGTGTGTGTTGGGTATGTATGTATGTATGTATGTATATATATATATATATATATATATATATATATATATATGTGTGTGTGTGTGTGTGTGTGTGTGTGTGTGTGTGTGTGTGTGTGTGTGCTGATTCATGTGCAAGCTAGTGGTGACACGCACGAACACAAGATAGACAAAAATGGAAATAGATTTGACAGTCTCAGGGGTGATGTGGGGATAGGGGTGCATCAATCATCAACATATCTGTCATCGCCACCCCTAAGACCAAACCTAATGATTTTGTCACCACTTAGCGGAAATTCTCTTTTGCAAACAATCCAAAAATGAGATCACGGTTCACTACAAATACAGAAATGAACAATCAAACATTAAAATAACAAAAGGAAATTTTATTCCTTTAAAAATTGATTCCTTTAATTTGCCTGAAGAATCGGAAACACGTGTAGCAAAAATATGACGAATAAAATATAATATATACACTAAAACAAATAAACATTATAACCAAAAGCATTTGCGGTTTCTTTCTTTTTTAAAAAATATACATTTTTCCTCTCGTTGTAACAATTATAAACTTTTTTTCTTTCTTTCTTTCTTTTCTTTCTCTATATATATATATATATATATATATATATATATATATATATATATATATATATATATTCAGTTGTATGGATATGAGTTTGTAACACTGAGTTTCACGCTTTTGCGATCATCATGCAAAATCCATACAACCGAATAATTTTTACAAATCGGGTTTTGAGGAAACAACAGAATGATAAACCCAACCCGACCCGACATCGGAAGAATAAGCAAAAGAATTCTAGTAAGGATTACTAAGCAAATTCAAGATTGGATTAACATTCTGGATTAATACCAAAGAAGTCATCAAATGGTTTACCAGTATCAACAAGCCTGATTACACCCTAATATAGTTCGATATTGTGGATTATTAGCAGCCAATGTCAAGAGATCTATTCACGACTGCCCTAGAGTTTTCTACTATATATTCAGAGCTAAGAGAAGAAGAAATGAACATAATTCTTAATGCAAACAAATCTGTCCTCATTCATAATCGGGACCAATGGATTAAAAACACTGAAGAACATTTTGATATTACCATGGAATCTTTAGACTCTGCAGAGTCTTCTGACCTTGTCGGTCTATTTATACAATATAACCTCACTGCGCAACAAAAATTAGACATTAAGGACATCGGTCTATACAGGGACGACGGGTTCATTGTAGTGAGGAGTTCCGTAAATTTTAAAATAGATAAAACTGGAAAGATAATACATAGTGAATTCAGAAAACTGAATTTAAAAATTACAGTTAACGCATAATTGAAAAGGGTAAACTAACAACATAACAACTCCTTGTATGTATACCCCATGTCAAACCATCCTCCATCCACAATTAAGCATATACCCTCATCAATACAGAAAAGAATCAACATGAACTCCGCAAATGAAGAAATATTCCAGAAATACAGTAATTTTTACAACATATCTCTAAAAAATAATGGATACAAAAACGCTAACATTAATTATATAAAAAAACAATAGTACAAACCAGAAGAAAAACAGAAAAAGAAAAATCATTTGGTATCCCCCCGTTCATCCATATGATTAGCAATAAGATAGGACAAAAATTCCTAGCTTTAATTGAAAAAACACTTTCCAATTGATAGAAAAATTAAATATATATATATATATAATTTATCTTTAATAAAATCACCTTAAAATTAAGTTCCAGCTACACTGAAAATCTAGAAAGAATCATAAAAAAACATAATAATAAAATCCGGAAAAAATCGCATGCCAAAATCACATAAATAACAACCCTAAATTAAATTAGACAAAAATAATTTAAAATTATGTGATTGTAGAAACCCTGAAGATTGCCCGTTGTGACACTGAGTTTCCCGCTTTTAAATGACACATAGAATCTGTGGTATTACAAATGCACAATCTCATCCATTGAGAATCCAAACATTGAAAAGATATATATAGGATCCACGAAGAATGAATTTAAAATAATGTGGAGATAACACAAAAGATCCTTCAATAATATTAGAAATAGAAATCAGGCATCTCTATCTAAATATTATTGGCATTTAAAAGAAACGAATAAAAGACCAAAAGTACTGTGCTTAATCTTTGGACAGAAAAAAGTGTTGCAGATGATTAAGTCTCGTCTTGAGCGACTTCAATCCGCTTGTATTCATTTTACCAATGCCGAAAGGGCCAATAGCGTCCCAAGTTTGGCAATCTTCGCTTACACGGGCATTAAAATCTCCAAGTATCAGCAATTTATCACCAGCAGGCGTGGTTGTTATAGTAGAGCGAAGACACTCGTAGAATGAATCGAGAACTTCCTCGCTAGCCTGTAGGGTTGGTGGATGGATGGACAAGTGTGTTGCATGCCGATCATGCGCCAGTGGCACACACATCTTCATAATTCTTCTAGAAGGAAATTCGATGCGATTAAGAAGAGATGTTTTGATGACAAAGCCAACATCACCCACCTAACTACCCAGAAAATCGTGAAGCCTGACGATACCTCGGTTAACTGATCCTCTCCTGCCAATCGGGTCACTGCTAGAGCTGCTATGTCTACGTTCAGTCGCTGAAATTCTTTTATAACGAGAGCAGTTCTGCGCTCTGGACGTTCGGGCGAAGTTTTGTCTAAGAGAATTCTGACATTCCAGCAACAAATGACTCGATCCTCTTGGTACATTTTCTGGTGTACATTAATATTATTGTTGTTCTTCCTGCTTTTAGTGAACCAGAGTTAGCCGCAGGAAACTAAAGAGCGTTGATATGACAGACAATTTTTGGCGCACCTTTTCTAGCAACTTTCCACGTATTTGGGTGAGCATTGATCTACCTGAATAGGGCTGCTCAGTCGCAAAAGCCCCCACTGAAGTGGGTCCCTATCAAAACGAAAACACACAGCGTTTAGGATAAGACTCTCGCAGCCAATGTGCAGATTTGTAACTGTGTGCTTCCATCTGGTTAAGTCTGAACACGTTGCTCTTCATCCATCGCCATGGACTCTTGTGGTTGAGGCGTACGAATATGACAGATGTTGCAAAGACGCATCACTACATTACTTGATTATAGTGGAAAACGCTTGTACAACAGGAGTGCCATTCTCTAATCCTCCACGATTATGACCTGGTGACAAGGAAAGGCGAGATGAGCAGTAATCGTTTCAGTTGCGGGTTTGTCATCTGAGATTTCTTAGATGGGTTGACATAAACATGACATATACCCATATACGTATGTACATATATACATATATATATATATATAATCCTTTTTGTGGTTTATAGGGTGAGACGTGGAGATTTATGGGATGGGCGAAGACCAGTGTTGTACGTCCACCTTAATAAGTGGTAGCAACCAAGCAACAAAGGTACTACTTCTACGCTCTGGCCCCTAAACGTATGAAACATATAAATGTTTTACATTGGATGTCGGAGTAAACAGTTCGCCATCAATGTGCCAATATATTGCTATATTTACTAAAGTATAAAATTATATTACACACACAAACACACGCATATATATGTATGAGAAAGTTTTATTATTATTATCATTGTTGTTGTTTTTTAAAATTATTTGAAAGATAAATAATAATTGTCTTTGAACGTTTTTCCAACAAACTTGAAAGTACGTTACTATACAATTAATAAACAATGTAATAATTAATAAGAAAATATAAAGAAATAAAATTTATATGTTATTAAAAGAATATTTGAATATAAATAATAATAGATAAAGAAATTAGCGATAATGAGCCAATAGTCAAATATAAACAAAATAATCATTACAACTCTACTATCCAATTACGAAAATGACGACCACTTTCGTAAAGAAAAACAAACAAATAAAAAACAGAAATGTTACGTTTAAATATAAATAGACAAGAATTATTCATGTCACTATATAATCAATTTAAGAAATATAATGCATTAAATGGTCTTAATATATATATAACTCTTAGTGAAATATTCTTAATAAGTTACACTTAAGCAACACTTATTTAAGAAAAAGGAAAAAAATTGTATACCACGACTTAAAGATAAATAAATATGTAAAAAAGATTATAAAATATGCATATTAAATACCGTAGATACATAATAATGTAACAAATATTATAATATAATAAACAAAGAAAAAATATAAGAATTATATACATACACACACATATATATATACGCATACATGCACACACGCATATATATACACATATGTGTATATAGAAACATATATACATATATATATATATATACATACTTATATATACATATACATGTATATATACGCATATATATACACATATATACAACATATACACCTACATAGATATATACATATACACATATGCATATGTATATACGCATCTATACATATGTACACACACATATATATATGTACACACACATATATATATATATACGCACATACAGATATATATACACACATGTAGATACATATATATACACTCATACAGATATATATATATATGCACACATATACATACATGTATATGTATACATGCATACATGTATATGTATACATATATACATACATATATATATATCCGCACTTACATACATATACACACCTACATATATATGCGCACATACATACATATATATATATATATGCACACACACACACACATATACATATATATATATATATATATATATATATATATATATTTAAGAAACTGCAAAAAATATATTTGATATCAAATAAATGTATATCCGAATTAAAAACACATTTCCGCTCATTCAAAGTCAGTTCAGATGCACGTAATATTTCAAAGACTTTTTCAAGCGCTACATCATACTTTTCGTACTTTTCAAAAAAAACAAAAAACAAAAAAAAACAAACAAAAAAAACAAATTATTATCGTGAATGTTAAACACACCCGGCATATCTGAAATGTTTTTTTCCGTAATGCTTCTTGAAAAATTTCGGCAGCTGAATTTGTCATAAAGTTTAGTGCAAAGGCAAAGGCGAACATGAAAAGAGAAGCAGTAATATTTCTACTATCGGGGTGTAACTCGAGTTGGTGGAAACATTATTTAGGTCAAACTTTGAGAAACGATTTGATCCATTTAGATGATGCCGAACTTTCTCAAGGGTAGGAGTAAAATGTCATGTTCTTTTAATAGCTTTATTTGATTGAACAGTATCTATACAGGGCCTAATATCAATGTCCTTTTTAGGAGCAATAACAATAGGTAAAACCCAATCAGTTGGGCCATCTACTTTTTCAATTATACCTACAGCTTTAAGACGTTGGAGTTCTTCCACAACTTTTTCTCTTAAGGGGAATGAAAAACGCCGATGAGGTTGGGAGACCGCTTTAACATTTTTATCTATGTATAATTTTACTTGTAACCCCTCATTTTGCCTATTCCATGAAAAAGATCATCGTATCAATTTATCTAGGTACCTCCAAAAATTCGGTATACCTAAGATTTAAATGTATTTTTAATAAAGGAAAAATCCTTTTCGAAGCTTTCCAACCGCTTCAATTGAAAGCTAAAGGATTAAATTTACTAATTCCAGAAAAAAAAATGCTGAGGAGTATTTCACATAGAAATTTGAATGATTTTTAGTCGATGCTTCCGAAAAAACAATCGAAACGGCTATTTTTAACTTTTTTTAGTGAAATGTAAACCAACTTATTTTTCAGTTTTAAAATTCCCGCTAAAATAAGATATACATTTCTGAAACGTTACTTTCGTAAAATTAGCAAATTTAAAGTTAAATTAATCTGTTCTGAAACAAAAATTACTTACTTATAGCATAAAATTTTCTAGACAAACATTTCTTGACCTCTGGGTCTTGTTATTTTCATGTCTCCATCGATAATTTGGTCGCTGAATGTGTTGACAGGTTTAGTACAGTGCATCAAAAGTGACATAACGGTTTTTTTTGTTTCTTATAATAATTTAAAATACTATAAAAATTTCTTACATTATTGAGTTACCTCTATCTCTTTCATTATTTAATAGCTAAGATAATGATAACTAATTTTATTAATTATTAATATTACATTAAGTTATTACATTTTTAATTTAATAACTGAGGTAATAACTATTAAAATTATAATTATATTAATAATTAAAATATCTCACTGAGTTATTAATTGTTTAAATTGATAAATGAGATGATTTTATTATCTCAATTTAATTTTTAATTTAATAACTGAGAGTGAGTTAAGACCTTTACATGTCAAGGGGCTTTGCCCAAGGAGGAGACAAGCTTTGAAACACGTGAGCTTTTAACCATAATATCACTTATGAGATATACTAAAAAAAAACATAACATTTTGAAGCACAAGAAAAAATATTTTTAATTATGGTAAAAGGTTTTGGCAGCATTATCTGTATTAAGCTTTTAATTTTCGCTTAGTGAATATAGTCTTCACTTAAAAACTTAATAACCGACCCCACACTCTGCATGAGAGAATTTTAAAACATTTTTTAAAATTGAAAAAAAATGGAAAAATTAAAAGAAAAATGCAAAAAATTCTTGTAAAAATTCTTTGTTCATCGAAAAAAAAAATTTTCTTCAGATAATAATGTCCTTAATTTATATTATTTATAAAAGCAAATAAAAGCCTATATAATTTAATAATTAGAAGGTTTATTGCAGTTTTTATTTTACGATTTGGAGCAGATTTTTTAAAAAGTTGGCAGTAGTTGTGAAAAAAAAAAAAACATTATTTAATTACTCCATGGAGTCCTTCTTATAAGTAATATAAAACAATTTGCGAACTCTTTGAAATTCTAGAAAATTTCAGAAAATTAATTTATGGGGGTGGGGTAACAGATGTAAAAAATATTTTTACCAAGATTTTCTAAAAACAAAAAATTAAAAAAAAAATACATTCATTTTTGAATAAGTCCTGAAAGTTTCAATTAAATTAGATGATTATTTAATTTTTGCAAGAATTTCCAAATTAATGGGATTCCCTCGAAACTGTTACACTAAAAAAAGCGATGACTGCAAGTCTTACGGAATTAACAAAAAAAAAAAACGAGATTTTTTACCCAAATTTAGAACGTGTTAGAAAGAAGGAAAAAATTTTTTAAAAATATTAAAACAAATATTTTGTTCTTTCCTCTTAATAATTACATAAACATTTTAATGATGAAACTTTGTTTTATTAAGTTCAGGACCTTTTGTTATTATGCTATACTGATTTTTTTTAGCGAATCATTGGAGGTACCTAAATTTATCCATGCGAGTGGAGTTGCTAACCTTTTTAATAAATTTTAATACGCCAATGTCTACTGCTGTTTGTGAACAAACTAAGGACCCTTTACTACCCTTCACCACATAAATATAAGCAATATGTCACTTATGCATGGGTTCAATGCTTGGTTTAAAGGTACCTAAAGTTTTCAGTGAACTACCCATATAATTCGAATAATTTGGAATATGTTTTTCTTAAAGTAATGATCTTTTAATTTTTCATAATCTTGGCAGTCTATTATATTTACGTCATCTCCGGATTTGATCTGCATAATAAACTTTATTTTATTTATCTTTACTTGAATTTTGAAACAATTTTGTTTACCGTTAATTTATTCTTATTTTTAATATTGCAAATAGAGTTATCAGAATTTGTCCCTTTAAGAACTGTCAGAACTTGAGTTCTGCATACCTTTGAAAAGTGGCCATATTTATCACAATTGGTAAATTTTTTCCAACCACTGGGCATGCAATTTTACCGCCAAGATGGGGCCATTTTCCACCACAGTTAATGCACAAACGAGACTGTGTTCTCTGAACATTTTAGCTGAATTTACCTGGTTTGAATTTCACCTAACATAGTTTCCGAAAAGCAGCCTGTAGAGAAGACATTTCGATAGAGCGTGCAGCATTTAAGAGGTTATATAGATTAAGAGCGTCTCATAAAGCTAATCGAAACAGAAATTCCTTTGAGGACAATCTAATCTTCTATTTCTCGATCTAAGTCATAGAATTCACAACGCGTACCCGCCTGTGACCGATGTAATTATTAATGAATTCGGTTTGATCAGGAACACATTTCCTTAAGGGGCATTTGAATTCATAGATAACGTTCGTTCGTTGCAATTTTTCTACACACTCTGTGTCCAAAAAAGAAAACACTAAATAAATAAATAAATATATATATATATATATATATATATATATATATATATATATATATATATATATATATATATATATATGTTGAGTGACAAGCTAATTCTATAAACAACAGCCACTGGCACTAATGCAAAGCTATTCAGTAAAAAGAATGGAGCATCCAGCTGTCATTTGTTTACATTCGTAAAAACAATACGTTAGATTTAGCGGCCTAGCTGTGCAGAATGAAGGTAGTTCAGTGGTAGAAACTCTGACGAACACTAAATCGGTTGGGTTTCAATCCTGGCTTTATATCTAGCGGCACTGATGGAGCTGCTAAACAGTGGTATCTGCGAATTATATATATATATATATCAAGAAGGAAAAGATGTCTATTCTATCTGTGTGTTGAGGTTTCTATCCTTTAATATTTCGAAAGAGCAATTTGTTGTTTTAGACAAGGTTCAAAGAAAGTATGCTTCTTATTATAGAACCTCTGCTTCAAGATCCCAGTGGAAATTCTGATGTATACCTGTTTATCACTATTTATTAGATGCAATTTATGCTGGGAAAGATTAAAATAATTAAGTATAAAAATACTAGCCAGATATTGAACCAAAGAAATTAGATCATATTTATATGTTGCCATAAAATAGATTTGAATAATCTTATGAAAAGAATTTTATTTTTCGTCATTTATTGAAAGTCATATGCTTTGACTTGTGTGCATGTATATGTTTTTGTGTATATATGTATATGCGTATATGTGCGCATGTGTATTTGCCTGTATGTGTGCAGGGATATATATATATATATATATATATATATATGTGCACACACACACACACACACACACACACACACACATATATATATATATATATATATATATATATATATATATATGTGTGTGTGTGTGTGTGTGTGTGTGTATTTCTATATACCTGTATAGGTGTATGTGCGTATGTGTATGTATTTGTATATATGTTTAGGCATGGGTGAGGTGTATCATATATGGATGTATATATGTGCATTATTATGTATGTATATACATGCATATAATGGGGTATATATATATATATATATATATATATATATATATAAATTATATATATATGGATGTATATTTAATTGTGAGTTTGTATGAATATGTATATTTGTATATACTATATTATTTAATTTCTATATATTTCACTAGCTGTCACTTGTACTTCCATCGTCTATCCATACTCATTGTGCTGATACACGCACACACACACACACACATATATATATATAAATTCATATATATATATATATAAATTCATACGTATATATATGTGCATATATATACTTATATATATATACATATACATACTTATATATACATACATATACACACACATACACACACACACACATATATATATATACAGATATATGTATATGCACTCACACATGTATATATATATATATATATATATATATATATATATATATATATATATATATTCTTATATATACAAACATATATTGATTGCCCCATCTTCACAGATCACTGCCGTTTTGCTCATCAACACCTACATTGAATCTAGATCATTTTTTCCTCTCGAGTTACTTCAAAGGTGGCTCTTCAAACCAGCAGCTGATCTTCAAGGCCTGTTGCATAGATGTCAGATGGGTCTTCACAGGGTTAAGTGGATGTTGCTGTGGTAGGTCATCGTTGTGCACCACCATATGCCTCTTCAATCCAGATGTCGATTCACATCTACTTCCCTGAAGATCACACATGTAGTATCACCGGGTCGTAGAGATAACACAGAGTGAATCGTTTCATGCGATTTCAGATGATTAACATACCCAGCTTTTGACAGTAGGATACGACCATATGTCTCGCATTTCCAGCTTGCAGTGCTGTCATCCAAACTCCTGGTAATACCTTTCTTCAAATCCCTTTTCAGTGCTGCATGTGCTAATTTTTTTTCTTTGCTGACTTACATGCTTCTACAACAGCCCTGCGTCACCCATTGCCAGTAAGGTTTCCCCAGTCATCCACCCCAAAGCTAAGCTCTTTCAAATTATTCCTCACACAGTCCTTAAATCTCTTTTTGGCTGATGCTGAGAGCGCTTACCATTTGCAAGCTCGCCATGAAATAGATGCTTCGGCAACCTACAGTCATCCATGCGTACCACATGTCCAGCCCTTCTCATCTGGTTTTTAATAAGTTTTCTATGCTTGGACAGCAAGTTCTGAGAAGAACAGTCGTGTCTGGTATCATAGACTGCCATTTTATGTTAAGGATTCTCTTTAGACAATTTTGATGAAAGCGCTGAAGCCATTTCAGATGATGACGGTAAATCGTTCAGACTTCTGCAACAGGGCGGTCAGTGCGCAAGTTCGGTAAACTGCCACTTTAGTGCTGCTGGTGATACCTCTGTCTAACCACAAATGTTTCTCTAACTTTCCAAACGCAACCAAGGACTTTTGGATTCGAGTATGTACTTCAGCATCAAGAGATCCATCTCGAGACAATGTACTGCCAAGGTACACAAATATATCCACAACACCTAACCCAGTGCCATTGACATGATATGATATGTAAGGCATATCAGGAGGAGGAGGAGTGAACATCATTTTGGTTTCTTCAGGCTTATGGTCAGTCCAAACGCAGTAGCAGCAGCTGAAAAAAGGTCCATCAGTATTTGTATATCCCTCTTAGAATGTGCGACAAAGTCAGCGTTATCAGCATACTGCATCTCAACCAAAAGGGTATTGAAGGTCTTGGACTTGGCATTAAACATTCGGAGATTGAATACCTTACCAGTCGTTCGAAATCAAAGACCAATTCCAATGTTGTAATCATGAAACGCGTATGAGAGAGCCACATCAATGTAATCAAATAACAAGAAAGGCACGGGAATGTCTCTCTGCTTAACACCGTTGTCAATGGCTATTTCATCTGACTATTCCCCGTTAACCGTGACACAAGCTTTCATATTGCTGTGCAGCACCATAAACATATTTATGGAATTGCGTTGGCATCCAAGTTTAGCAAGAACTTTCCAAAGAGCATCACGGTTGACGGTATCAAAACCCTTAGTTAAATCTGCGAATATTTGGTACAGAGGCATGTTCTGCTCCAAACATTTTTCATGCAGCTGTCAATTGTTCCCCTTCCAAGTCGAAAGCCACATTGTGGTTCAGGTAATATACCTGGACATATATCTGATAGCAGCCTGTTAAGGAGAAGTCTGGCCAAGACCTTTCCGATAGATTCAAGGAGTGTTATGCCTCAGTAATTTTCACAATCTGACTTGGATCCTTTTCCTTTATACAGATAAACAAGGATACCATTAACCTAGTCAGTGGGAATTGGGGTTCCTGCCCAACACTCACAAATAAATATATACACAGTTAAATTCACATTTTCCCCTCCATACTGCAATAATTCCACAGCTATGTTATCCATCCCTGGTGCTTTACCAGCATTAACTAATGGCCAGATCAGTTTCTTCCTTAGATGGTGAAATATCTAAATCCATGATGTCTACTGCTGAGTGGTTGAAAAACAGATCTGTAGAGTACTGATGCCACCGCTTCATGATACCCTCAGAATCCTTTATTAACACTGATCTGTCTTTGGATTTGAGTGGAACCACAGAGGCTGAGGTGGACCAAATACAGATCGCAAAAGAGAGTAGAGTCATTTTATGTTGTATTGATTAGCTGCTTCTTGTAATTCAGCTGATATGTTAGACCAACACTTGGTTTTCATTAATTTCAGGGCAGGTTGCAAGTTTGCTTTGTGCATCTTAAGTGATTTTCCACCTGTGGTCTGTTATTCAGATTAGGATCAAGAAGGCACATGACCAATGAATGCTTTGTCTCAAGAAGCTGGTTGATTTTGTCATCAATTTCTCCACATTCATGCGCTTTGGTATTTTAATTCTGGCCATACGTACTTTCCTTCTGACCTGCAATTTAAACTTTCTCCGGACCAACTTGTGGTCCGTATCATACTCAGCACTGCGTAAAACACAGATACTGCAGACATCTTTCAAATCATAGCTTCTGGCAATGATATGGTCGACCATGTGTCCATGCTTTGATCTTGGGTGGGCCAATGTAACCTTGTGTTTCATTTTTTTTTTTTTTTGGTTTGTTTTTTTTGACGAAAGAATGTGTTGCAGATAACCAAGTTGAGCTTAGAACAAAGATGAAGTAGGTTCAGACCATTGTTATTGATCTTTCCAATTCCATAGCGACCAGGTGCATTCCATACCTGGTGCTCTCTACCCACTTGGGCGTTGAGATCCCCAAGTAAAATTAGCTATCCTCTTTTGGAATGCCAATTATGGTCTCCCGAAGAGCTCCGTAGAACTGCGTAATTGCTTCATCAGGAGCTTGATGTCTCGGATCATAGACAGAAAGGATGGATATATAACGTCTACAAGAAAGTGGGACACGGAGCTTCATGATATGATCATTAATGCTGGAGGGGCAGTCTATCTTGCCAGCAAGAGAGGAGATTTGTGCAGATTCATGACTACAGGCCTCCAACTCATCAAGTCTGCCTACGTCACCATTTCTCCATCGCCAAAGGAATTCCACAAAGGATGCGATAACACATATGATGAGTTAACAACACATCTGTACATCAGTGGATTATAGTGATCTAGGCTTGTACAACACCTACACCACTCTTTGAACTTTAGTGACAAGTTATTACAAGATGACTAGTAGCCACTTCGATCGCAGGTTTTTCCGAGTGTCCGTCTCACAAAAAGATGCTTTCAGCCACAGAGGTCATGTCACCACTAGCCGCTAGATACTGAACAGACGCATCATGGATTTATACAAATTCACTATTTGCCCATAGCAGGAACCCTAACAGGTGCTACCACCCCGGGTCAGGGTGAACCTGGGAACAACAGCAATTTAAATATGGTTCCATGCTCCCGATCAGGAGACTTGCTGCCGGATGTAGTTTATCGTCATACCCAGGACACACACACACACACACACACACACACACACACACACACACACACACACACACATATATATATATATATATATATATATATATATATATATATATATATAGGCTGTCTCGCAATAACTTCTCTATACAATTAGTGCAACTAATTAATTAAAAACATTACAAACCGCCGGTGTTACTGTTTTACAACAAGAAGATAATTCCCATGGGCTATACTTTCAACTCTTTGCTCTCAAAGTCAGAAATTATCTTGATACAACATTTCCAGGGGGTTGGATAAGACGACACAGTGTTGACTAGCATTCTCGCTTACGAGATTTGACCTCGATAGAGTTCGTTATATGGGGAATTAGCAAATACTCAGTATTTGCAAATAAACAAGCATATAGATGAACTCATGCAATTTATTCGAGATGCATTTGGAGACTTAAGCTATCAGAACCATTTGTGTCGCGACATTTGTCGAAGCGTTCTCTCACGTTGTAGAGAATGCATTGAAGCAGCTGGCTTGCAGTTCGAACAATATCAGCAATTAATTTACTATAGTTTACCATAGCATTTTATTATTATTAACCAGAATTAACTAGAACTTTTTTAATAAAAAATTTCTGGAGTGTTGATTAATTGTTTTGTCTTAATTGTTAATGTAAGAAACTCCGTAGTGACTTCATTGCCACCCTGTATATATACACACTTATATACACACGCACACACACACACACACATACATACATATATACGTGGAATTTTTTTTTAAATGACCAAATTAAAAAAATTATTCCTAATTTTTGTTTATATCTGATGATTCTGTTTTTCTTTACTATTTTATGATGTATTTAACTGTTCTTGTTTCATATATATTTCAACCGCCCCCAAAAGCAAATGACAACGGACTTTATATACACATTACCGACAAGGTCACTCAATCCGAGCACAATGAATAATATCCGACGCAGATTACCCGATAGCCAACTAAAAATTATGAACTAAACTTGAATGTGAATCAAATTGTTCCAAATTGTCTTCGTTTTTTGCGAACTTTCCACGTAACAGAACCATAAATCCTAGAAACATCATATCGTTAAATCCACACAATAAAAAAACGTATTAAAACAAACTGTAAAAACATGTATGAGATCTCAGACACACAGCATGTCCCTATAAATAACAAGGAAGTCAAAATAAACGTCCCCTGCATACACGACTTGAATACAAATTAACTTTTGCCGAAATGAGAAAATGCAACAATCACCTTTCCAGACTAAGACAAATTTCAGCACAAAAGATTGGGGTCATTTTTTGAATACAGACATGAAAACAAATTTCTTCTGCACTGTCTACAATCACATCAGTATTAAAAATTCTTATAATAAAATACGCAAAACAAACAAACGAATTAAATAAATATACAAAACAAATAAATTCATTAAATAAAATAATAAATTAAATATATTTAATTAATGTCTAGAATAACGTAACCAAAATTTATAACTATAAATGAAATAGGACAATAAATTTGTCCTAAAATAAAGAACTGGGAAGAATCGGTTTCTCAAATAGAATATATAGAGAACTCTCGAAAAGAATACCGACATATAGGCTGAAGATTTGCTTGAGGGCTGAAACTGGCAGCTTATATGTATGTGTGTGTGTGTATGTGTGTACGTATTCAGTTGTATAGATATGAGTTTGTGACCCTGAGTTTCACGCTTTTTGGCATTTCTACATAATTTTAAAAAACATAAAAATTTACATCATTTTAATATTTCAAATATATCTAGAAATTTACATTGTTCTAACATTTCTAAACAAAATAATCTAAATTTTAATGAAATAGAAACTCAAAATCTTATGTTGACATTTGTAAATAAAAAATAACTAAATTCAACGAATTTTATCATTCTACACGAAAAGAGATAAATCTAATAAAAATGTTGCTTTTTTAACATTTCTAAATAAATAAGTCTAAATGTGTAGAAAAATAATATAGTTCTATATTTCTAAAAAAAATGCTAAATCTGGATGAAATTTCGATTAATTTGACATTTCTAAATAAGAAAAGTCTAAATTTTAATAGTATTAAGCCTTTTTAACATTTCTGAATAAAATACAAAACCTGAGCAAATTATTGCCTATGTTAACATTTCACAATAAAAAATGTGCAAATCTAGCGAAAATTCGATTTTCTTACATGCGCCGGCGTTGTATCGTAACGGTCCGAGTTCGATTCTCAGTAGTGGATGCGCACTTCTGATGTGTCCCAAACAAGACGAAACGGCCGTCCAATGGTTTCTGCATTCTGTTGTTCTAGACTGGATGAATTACTATTTTATATATATAATAGATTCTGTCAAATTCAGACCGAACATCATATACATATATATATATATATATATATATATATATATATATATATATATATTATTATTATTATTATTAATTAAAGGATATCTCAAACACTTAAAATCGCATAGGTAATAATTTTTATTTCATGAGAGTTCTAAAAAGCAGCTCTCAACGAATGAAATTTAAAAAAAAATACTCCGGGTTAAAATAAGAGATATTGCTATCTTATTTAGAGAGTGGGAAAAGACAGAGAGTGCTGACCTATTTTGATATAGTGACTTCAGATTTAACATTAGTGTGTCATTTGAGGAAGAGGAAGGAGAAACAGTGTAGTTAGTGCAGGGTGAATAGGAAACAATTCCGTTTGGTCCTGTCAACGCTGATATATGTCTTTCAACAAATTATTTGTAAATAATATTAAAAATGATGTTTTTTAGCGAAAAATTTTAATATTCTTTATAAATAATTCGTTAAATGAAATATATTCGCATTGAAATTTGGCCATTGACAGATATTTGATTCAGTGAAAGGAGGTTGCCTAGGAGATTTTTTACAGATCTCAATTCATAAAATATTCTACATCTTTTGTTCTTGATTTCCTCAATTCCAGCCTTTTCAAAGATCAGTCCTGGTCAAAAGTGGTTGTTTAGCTATAATTCGCTTTAGTTTACATTCATCTCTCGAGGAAGCAAGTTCTTAAAGCCTTTTCCTTTGCTTTAAGTTTTCAACTTACTTATATTTTCAACAGCCTTCTTTATCGCTCGATGATCTCTGCAAAGCCCCTTTGATATCTCCAATGTGGACATTCCCTCAATCAATAACTTTGTTGTTTTCTGTTTTTCAGCATTTGTTAGATCCTTCCCTTTACCTATGTTTCAACATTTATCATGGAGAAAAAGAAATAAGAGATTTTATTAGATTTCAGAGGTCTTAAGCTAATATTAGTTTAATCTGCATAATAATGACAGTCAGTCCATTTTCGTAAATTCCAAATATCTCAAAAACTAACCATTAAAATATGGCAGAAAATTTAGTTAAATATTTTACTAAGGGGGGGGAATAGATGAGGTTAAATTTGACAAATATTAGTTTAGAACTTTTTGAGTTATTGAGGTTTATTTGATTTGCATAACAACTTCAGACAGGCTGTAGGTGTGAATACATTTGATCCGCCAGAGATGTCTACCAGAATTAGAGGAATAATCAAAAGAAATCGAAAACTCATTGCCTCAACAATTTCCGAAAAGATTTGGGAAAGCGTCCGCCATTCTCATAACATTAGATTTGATTGTTATATGCATGATTAGATTCATGTGGTTAATTTCATCTTATTTATTAATCTAATAGTACAAAAAACAATTTATTTCCCTTTATTTTCCTTTAATTTATACTTCTTTCTTCTCACTCTCTCTTTCCCTTATTTCCATATACATGAGTTAAATAAAGATTAAATAAATCGGAAAGTAGAATGGAAGATAGAAAATAAAATAAGAGAATCAGTGTGAGAGACAGAAAATAACAACAGGAAGAAGGAGGGGGTACAAAAAGAGAAACTGAGGATGAGTTATCTGGAGACAGTTTTAATGGAAGTCATTTAAACGACTGCGACATTATCTCCCAAATCCCTCGCTTAATAGCAAACTTAAATTAATAATGATAACAAACCTATCAACATATTTATTAATATTAATTGTAACATAGCCTAGAACGAGAAAGATTTTTCTCAACACATAAAGTGTCATTGCTAACAAAGACATTAATAATCTTAACGATGATAATCAAAGATATTCCGAGCAATTTCCATATGAAAACTGATTTTATGAACAGTTTAATCAACGCGATTATTATTACTATTAATGATTTCACCAGTGAGGTTAATTAATAACACGATGGATAGTGAAGACAACGGTAGAAATATCGACAATCGAGAGAAAAATAATGATGACAATAATTAAATATCAGATAAAAATATTGCTGACAGGGAAAATGACAATATATAACGATTATCATAATGATCAGAAGTGGCGATGAAGGAGAAAAATAGAATGATGAAAGAAAATCTATGCCCCAACCACCTCTTCTTCTATGCGTCGTGTTCTTTCAGTACATGGTCGATCATGGCTCACCAAAATGTCTTATTCCCTATGTTCCTTAGCAGTTTTTCTCTTTGCTAAAGCTACCTACCTGTTACGTCATTCATTCATACTAGCCCGTCAGCTCACTGCATTTCCTTATCTCTCTTACCCTCAATATGGACCATGATATTTTTTTTACAAGCTCTCCTTATGTGTCCAAGGAATTTTAGCTGTTTCTTTCTGTTTCTGAGCATAAGTTTTCTTTTTGTTGCCATTTTCTTTAAGACTTCCTCGTTACTTACTTGCTCCGTCAACACAATTCTCAGTATCCTTTCAGGAAAACCATATTTTTGTTGCCTCTAGTTTTCTCATCCGTAGGGATATTGTCCAGTATTCCATGCCATATAAGAGGATTAATATCTCTTAGCAAACCATCACTCTTGTTTTTTGATTTTAATGAAATGTTTCCTTTTTTTCTCAGTACTTTACTCAGCTTTTGGAATGCATCTTTCGCGAGTCCAATGCATGTTCGAATATCGGTGTCACATTCTCCACCCTCAATTCAAAGATTTCTAAGATATTTAAAATTCTGTAATTCCTTGATGTTGACATCTCCAATTTGTAACTCACATCTTGGGCTTTTTCTCTTGCTGATGGCAATATATTGTCTACTTGCAGTTGATGCTTAGTCTTTTTTTTCTTTTATTATCCTGCCTAGAAGGTCCTGCAGTTTTCTTTCCATGTCAACACAATGTCATATGCGTATCTTATATTGTTAAGATTACACCAGCCGGTAATAAATCCTGGAGGGTCTCCAGCCCTCTTAGAGCAGCCTCGCTGTAGAGGTTTGAATAAATCGGGGGAGGAGACACATCCTTGTCTTATACTATTTTCTGTTCACGCATGAAAGCGGTTTCCACCCAGTATAACGTCTGGGTTATTCTAACATCCTTTACAAATAGATTGTGTTTTCTTAACAGTTCAAATAGATCTGCGTGCCGTACCTTGTCAAATGCTATTGCCTAATCTATATCTTTTTTTATTACAGTAAGGTTCACCCTGTACAAGTCCCGGGGCCACTCGAGGTATAGGATTACATTAGGAGGCAGTTTGTACGGATAGAAAAGGAAGATAACCCTAGATTAAACAGATTAAGATCACGTCCACTTGGGAGTCGATTGCACGGAGCTATGGTTCGCAGGAAAAAACTGTTTGAGTAGAACTTAATTCTCACCGATGGAGTACGGAGGGAATAGTGGAAGGTTTGCTACAATGTAAGTGGCATGGCGCTGGCGGAATCAAGGAATGTAGTTTGCCCAGGCACTTTCCGTGAAACTGGCGCTTGTGAGAGAGAGAGAGAGAGAGTTTGCAGGGTGGAAAATAATTTGTCACCCACAAGGACTTGGAGACGTTTCTGGACTCTATCGAGACTGGAAAATGCGGTCTGGGCAGCTCCTGTTCAAATATAACCGCAGTGCTTTATTCTTGACCTGATCTGGCTCTTGTAAAGTTAGAGAATCGCACGTGGAGTCAGTTACTAGCTGGAGCCGCAAAGGGAGCCAAAGGTTTTACCTACTTCTTTAGCGATGGCTCGTGTGTACGAGTTCCTCATGAGGTCAGCTGTGAGTTTAAGGTCCAATAGTCTGTCCGAGGGGAGATCCATTCAACGTAAATGGCGGTAGTTCGGGGTCTGATCGACGATGGTGGAAGGGGAAGCGGAGCTCTGTGTTGAAACCAAAAACAGAGGAATTGATCTTAGCCGCCCAAGATCAACACTTGGCCAGACACATGTTTTAACGCTTGGGATAGATTAAAAACATCGCTTTTGTAAAAACGTTAAGGACATTATCGAAGAACTAATGTCTGAAAGCTCTATCCGTGTTCTAAATGAATTTAAGTATCGATATGATAAGGAAGAGAAATAGCTGCATTTGAAAAAATTCCAACTTTATAACTTTGCCTACGCATAAAAATGTTATAAACACAAAGTACTACCAGTGGAGAAGGTGAAAATGTTACAGTGATCTATGATTTCCCCTTATATACTAAGCGCACTGTCCAAGCCAGTAGACACGATATAATAATAATAATAACAATAATAATAATAATAATAATAATAATAATAATAATAATAATAATAATAAACCTGTCTAGCATCCACCGAAACCTCGCACGGGCATACAATGATATAATCATAAACCGATAAAAATGTCCCAAATGGCTGGCTCACGTGGGTAGTAATATACCTACCCCAAAATAGAAGAGACACAAAACCCGAAGAACTATAGGCCCATCACCTGCCCACCAACAATGTATAAGCTCCTCCCTTCTATCATAACCGAGACGACATACAACTTCCTTGAGAAAAACAATTTATTTCCTTCAGAACAGAAGGGATATAAAAGAGGAAGTTACGAGTGCAAGGGATAACTAATTATCAATAAAACAATATTGAAAGGTGAAAACAAAGAAAAGAAACGTATCGAAAGCATGGATCAACTACAGAAAGGCGTTCGACAGTGTTCCTTACACATGGATAAAGAAGAGCCGAAAAATATACAGAGTATGCTCCACAACAGTCAAATTCATAATAGAGGGCATGGAAAACTGGAAGACTACACTAAATCTAAACCACACAAACGCGTCCTTTACATCGAAACGAAAGCGAGATCTACATTGTCACTTCTATTCTTCTGCCTTGCTTTAGCACCACTCGCCTGCCTACTGAACAACACTAGCGACGGATAAAATTCACAGAATGACAAACTGAATCCCCTGTTCTATATTGATCATCTTAAAACGTTTGCCAAGGATGACAACCATTAGAAAAATCTACTCACAATTGTCAAAACCTTCAGTGAAGACATTAGGATGGAGTTCGGTATCAACAAATGTCCCAAAGCCACTTACAAAGGCAGTAAACTAGCATCTACAGAAAACTACAGATTTAGACCTTGATATCAACAAGATTAAGGATGGTACGTACAAATACTTGGGAATTAATGAAGAAAACGGAATACAACATTCAATTATGAAGAAAAAGTTCCGATTCAAATAGAAAAAAAGGCGTAAGAATTTTTTTGCCGTTAACAATAAAAATAAAAAAAATCCAGACGACATGCATTCAAAGGATGTCAGTTTTCATTGAAAAGTAGATCCCTACCCCTTACCAAAATGTAGCTAATAACCGATACAATGATACAGACATAAGGAAAACCCAGACACCCCTTGTCCAGTTGAAGTAGCTTTATCTGTAACCATGGAAACGTGATTTTAGCTGTGTCTTTAAAACCCAGTAATTTTAAAAGTTACTCCAAAATTCGCTTGAGGATGAAATGGAACTAATGTCTTTAATTTAATTGCAAAATTAAATTCGTGGCTTTTAGCTTCCATTTTTGAAACATGGTTAGAAATGTGTAGCGAGAAAAACATATTTTAAATCAATTAATTTATAATATTAATGCTCTGTAAATTTACATTGAGGACTATTTTGTAAAAATAAAAATATCTATAAGAACACCGGATTATATATCTTACTGTTCTTTCTTTATATATATATATATATATATATATATAGATAGATAGATAACTAGACCCGTTTCGGAAAACCCTCGAATTTTTGATTTGCTAATCAAATCAATCTCGAGGGAAAAAAAGGTTTTAAAAAAAGAAAGAGCTACAAACATGAACTTCTGTCGACAAAAAATCATGATGCAGGTCTGAAGCCCCAAAAAAAACCCGATACGAGTAAACAACTAACAAAAGAGCTCAATACAACCGGAGAGCAGACCTAGATACACCTAGTGAGCCAGACAAACCTACCTAGGTTTCACCTAAACGGATCGTCAGGGAAAGTTTGGCCCCAATAATAATAATAATAATAATAATAATAATAATAATAATAATAATAATAAACTTTCCCTGACGATGCGTTTTAGGTGAAACCTAGGTCTAGGTAGGTTTGTCTGGCTCACTATATATATATATATATATATATATATATATATAAAAAATATAACATAAGTATATCACTACAAATATTTTGTTTCAACACATTCTGTGTCTTCTCAGTGATGATGTTGATGTTTTATTTTCAACATCATCACTTGAGATAGAATAAAAACAAATGGATTTTTAGTGGCAGTGGAGCACTCTTTTTAAGAATAGTAATTGTTGGTTATTGGAATTCATTCCGTATATACCAATTATATACTTTGGTATATATATATATATATATATATATACTGATTCGGATTGAGGAATCAGAGAGTTCCAACCGAATCCATTACATTCACTTACGTGCTAATACCCTTGGGAAAGGAATTAATCCTCTTCTTCTCCCTCCAGCTATCGGTAAATATCAGGACAGACTGGATTCTGTGACCTTGCATGGGAGCTGGTCTAAGAGAAGGACAACTCTGAATTCAAAACCTACGGAGGGTCGTTTGGGGACCTTGTGGCACGTAGTGCACCAGGTCTCTGTTTTCGGCCCTTCAAAATGTGTGGTTATTATAATGTCGTTATATATATATATATATATATATATATATATATATACGTGTATCCGCATGGGTAAGGATCGTATTGACTGTATTGACTGACCTCTTTTTCTCCGTTTGCATATAGCTACAGCTGTACTATTCCGAAAAAGTTTTGCTTTTTGGCTGGCTTCTCTTTGAGTAAAAATTTTAATTTTAGTGTACTAGCAGGTTGAGAAATCATCTCAAATTTAGAACTATTTTGTTTTTGTTTCTTCTTTTTTTGTTTCTGTCCATTTGTTTAACGAATTCTTTGATGACCCTTCCGTATCCATAATTATCTACGTAGTGCAGAATTAAAAGCTGAAACAGAAGGTTTTATTCTTGCTGCACAGGACTAATGCTTGCTAACTAGAATTTATCAAGCTTACAGAGTGAAACATTGTGTTAGCCAAAAATGCAGATTCTGTGATAAGTATCTAGAACAATTGACCATCTTGTACCAGGTTGCGTGGTATTGGCACCCGCTGAATATAAAACCCGGCATGACAGTGTGGGTCAATATCTTCACTGGAAATTTTGCAACTTTTACAGAAAGGAAACTGTAAGAAATTGGTATGAACACCAGCCAGACCCGGTTACGAAAATAGGTTCTATTTGTAACAATGTTATGGGACTTGACAAAACACACACAGAACAATCAAAACTAATCGCCCAGACACCCGTGCTTAGAGGCGGCAAAGACAAAACGTGCATTCTTATTGACATGGCAGTGTCTGCAGACTACAATGTGTTTTGAAGATTTTCAAAAGATTATCAAAAAAATCCTTGAGATCGAAATCTCAAAAATGTGGCACATGAGAACATCAACAATTCCAGTTGTAGTTGGAGACCTCTGATTGATTGGAAAGAATTCCAATAGACATATTGAAGGGATTCATGGTAGCCTATGTCTTAAAGAAATACAAAAAAATTGTTCTCACGAATACAGTCCACACTTTATGAAGGTCTTTATCTATGTCAAATGTGTGATTTTTTTTAAAAATTGCTCAGTGGAAAATGTCACAATGCCATTTCTGACCTTAGGTCGCTGGAAAGAAATGAGTACACAGTAGAAATCAAAGGAATAATAATAATAATAATAATAATAATAATAATAATAATAATAATAATCTTGGTGTCAAGACAATAAATAAAATTAACAGACACAGAGAACCAGCTTGGAAAACCAAACTGATTCGAGAAATACAACAAATCAGATGTGAGCTTTCTATATTAGATGAGCTCACCAGAAACCCTAATATTTCCACACGTAAATTCAAAAAGATCAAGCGGAAATATAACATTAAATCCCTAATTGATATTCCATCAATCAAGGAAATGCTGACGCAGAAACTTCAGCTAAAGGCGCAGAGAACAAGACGATACGAAAAACGTTGTAGGTTCTATCGCCAAAATAAAATATTCCGAACAGATCTTAAGATATTTTACAGGGAAATTGGAAAAACACCTATACATGTCGAAAGGCCACCACCGATTGATAATGTACAGACATTTTGGGAAAATATCTGGAGCAGCCCAAAGGAGTATAACCCAAATGCAGAATGGATACGGCGTGAAGAAGAACGAATGCTGGACACACCTCTGCAAGAATGGGAAAATATATCCACAGATGATGTTAGGCAAGCTCTAACGAAATCCCAAAAATGGAAATCCCCAGGAAGTGACAAGTTGCCCAATTTCTGGCTGTATCATTTCACATCTACCCATGAAATTCTTGCAAAAACATTATCAACGCTTGTAAATAATCCCTATAAAACCCCGGAATGGATTACTGAAGGTATGACATACCTCATACCAAAAACAACTGAAACAGACGACCCGAAAAATTATAGACCGATAACATGTCTCTCCACAACGTATAAGTTGATCACGTCTGTATTGCCGAACCGTACTTATTCCTTTCTCGAAACAAACAGCACTCTCCCGCTGGAACAGAAGGGATGCAGAAGAGGTTCATATGGCTGAAAGGATCAACTTCTGATAAATAAAATGATCCTGGAAAATTGGAGGAGACGACGCAGACATCTTAGTGCAGCGTGGATTGATTATCGTAAAGCCTTTGATAGTGTTCCACATTCTTGGATCCTTAAGACTTTGGAAATGTACAAAGTCTCCCCTGTGGTATTAAATTTCCTTAAGCACAGCATGGGAATGTGGAACACCAAACTATACCTTAGTCACACCGGGGGCACTGCCATATCCAACCGTCTGAGTATCCGACGTGGAATCTTTCAAGGAGATTCTGTGTCACCCCTTCTGTTTTGTTTATCTTTAATCCCTCTTACACATGAACTGAACAACAGTAGCTATGGTTACAAAATAAATAAGAAAATATTCAATCACCTACTCTACATGGATGATCTCAAACTCTTTGCCAAAGACGACAATGAGTTGAAAGGCCTCCTCAATATTGTAAAATACTTCAGTGACGACATAGGTATGGACTTCGGATTAGATAAATGTGCAAAAGTAACTTTCAAGAATGGTAGAATTACAGAAACACCCTTAATAGATTTAGATTTTGTCACAAAGATTAGGGAACTGGAGCATGGTGAAGCTTATAAGTACCTAGGAATTAGCGAAGGAGATGGCATACAACACCCCCCAAATGAAGGAAAAATAAGAAAAGAATACTACAGGCGTGTACGTCTGGTACTAAAACACTGAGCTGAACTCAAAAAACAGGATATCAGCCATAAACACATTGGCTGTCCCTGTGGTGCAATACAGCTTTAATGTCTTAACTGGACCATAGCTGAAATTAAGCGAATGGATGCCAAAACAAGAAAGCTACTCACTTGCTATCGCATGCATCATCCCAAAGCTGATGTCGACCGTCTGTATGTGCCCAGATCCGAAGGAGGCAGAGGATTAGTTCAACTAGAACTGTCCTACAAAACTACAACAATTGGCCTCCAAAGATATTTGGAAACTACAGAAGACTGGATGATGGTATGCGTCAAGGAACATGAAAGTAGTAAGTGTCTCTACTCCGTAATGAAAGAAGCCAACAAATTCAAAATGGAGTTCCAAATGGGCGTAGAGATGCAACTACGGCACAATACACCGGCTGAAACTGCAAAATACCTAAAAAAGATAGCTAAGATGAATGCAACCGACCAGTTACAGAAGCGATGGCAAGATAAACCGCTTCATGGCCAATACTCTGCCCGTACCAAACAAGCTGACGTAGACAAAACCCGTACCCATCAGTGGCTACGTAGTGCCGGGTTGAAAGCGGAAACTGAAGGTTTTATCCTTGCTGCGCAGGACCAATGCTTGCTAAGTAGGAATTATCAAGCATATATACTAAAATATTGCGTCAGCCCAAAATGCAGATTCTGTGATAAATATCCAGAAACGATTGATCATCTTGTATCAGGTTGTACGGTGTTGGCACCCACTGAATATAAAACCCGACATGACAGAGTGGGCCAATATCTGCACTGGAAAAGCTGCAACTTCTACGGAAAGAAAACTGAAAGAAACTGGTATGAACACCACCCAGACCCGGTTACGGAGATAGGACCTGTTACAATTCTATGGGATTACACAATACACACTGACAGAACAATCAAGGCCAACCGGCCAGATATTCTTATTAAAGACCACAAACAAAAACGGTGCCTCCTTATTGATATGGCAGTGCCTGCTGACTGCAATGTATCTTTGAAGATATTCAAAAAGTTGTCAAAGTACAAGGACCTTGAAATAGAAATCTCGAAAATGTGGCATATGGGAACATCAACAATCCCTGTTGTAGTTGGAGCCCTAGGACTGGTTGGAAAAGATTCCAGTAGACTAATTGAAGGGATTCCTGGAAATCCATGCCTCAAGGAGATACAAAAAATTGTTCTGACAAGTACAGCCCACACCTTACGAAGGGCTTTATCTATGTAATTTTTTTTTTTTTTTTGTCAGTGGAAAGTGTCATGACGCCATTTCTAACCTTAGGTCCCTAAGGGACCCGGAAAGAAATGTGTAAACGCCAGAAATCAAAGAAAATAAAAATAATAATAATAATAATAATAATAATAAAATACTTTAAAAAAGTAAGTGCTATCTCACAAACATGGACATCGTGTCTGAAAAAAAAGAACATCTAAGAAAAAATTGACAAACTTTCAAAATATAAGTACTTAGAAATAGAAAGTGTAAGAATGCTATATTTAATTTACTCTGTTTAAAGTAAGTATTTTCCCTGGCTAAGATAGGATCAACAGTTTATATTTTAAAATCCTTAAGTACTTTCTGTTCTTAATAATAGTTTTTGCTGCTATGATTACTTTTTTGCTGATTTCAACTTACTGTGAAATATTCCTAGTTAATCATAATCGTTACCAAACTATTGACACTCTTATTGAAAGAAAAAGCACAAATAAAAGCAATGAGAAAAGAGGAAGAAATTATTTCAACTAACAACACCGAAAGCAGTTATTAAGGGGAAGAATTAAAAGAGAATGAAAAAGAAAAGGTGAAGAATAATCGTAGAAACATATAGAAAAATGAAAATAAATGAAAAAAGAGAAAAATAATTTATAACTGATCATGATAATTATGAAGCTAATGGAAATAATATTCTTGAAAAATTGTAAGAAATTCTATCTTAGCAGGATTCACTCGATGTAAACCAAGATAAATATGGGATACAGAAAAAATATACAACTATGATTTTATTGATAATTAATTGGAAAGTCTTCAACAAAATACCGAGGTTAATAATAATTACTAATTATTGCTGCCGATATCAAATTATATATATAATATAAAAATATGATATAGATTATTATAAATATATTTATACCAACAATATTAATAAGTTAAAGATATTCTATATAAGTAAATCAATGGTGATAAGGAAAATAAAACAACCAAGAGTATTAGGAACAATAATAATAGTGATGATAAAGGGAATAAAATAATACTGTACTAATAGTTATTAGTATTAAGATAATTAAGAGAAAACTTAAAAAAGATAAAACTGAGATGAGATCAACAGACAGCTCAGATTTATAAGAGGACAATCCTATTGGGTGTCACCTGGACCTATTACTCGTAATTTTGAAAATTTCCCATTTCATCCCATAACATTTTATCTCCACTTATTAAATTAGAAACGATTCATTATCTGAAATGAAAATATTTTCCAACGTCAGAAACGAACAGAAATCACTAAAATTATTAAGTTATTAATTATTAAGTTATTCATATTAATACCGGTGCTGCTATTATTATTGTTGTTTTTGTCGTCGTCATCGTTTTTCTTTGGTTGTTAATTTTCATTTTCCTTTCAAACCTCTTGCGAATATTCTAACACTATTGGCATTTTGAAGATAACATCTAAACAAAGCAAGAATCGAAAATTTAGCACCATCTAGATAGTTGAGGCAGAAAGAAGAGAAACAATGAAATAATGAGGGGCAAGGTTTGAGCAACGAGAAATTATCTGATTGGTTTCATGTGCCAAAATTGATTGGTGATATCGTTTTAGTTCAGAGCTAAAATAGAAACAATAAATAAAATATGAATAACACATACAAAGACTGAAAGCCGGTACAATATGAAATTGAATTTACAAATATTTTAAACAATTGGTTGCATCTTTTTTCAGTTGTGGGGTCATTAAATTCTTTGTTGACATTTGATGACATGATCCGTTTTTCTTTTATTATCGAGAGAAAAGTATTAAATTATATGATAAATATTATAATACGTATACATCTGGTGTAGGGCTTTTTCTTATGGATCTAAAAATACTTGAAAAAATTTAAAAAAAGAAAGAATCTGAAATGTTATCGGTCCTGACCTGACATCTAGGTTTCAATTACTTTCACACTACCATATCGTAGCTTACTATGTGTTTTCTGTAAATATTTTCATGCTGGTTGTTCTGACGATCTTTCCTCTATGGTACCACGACTTCATGAATTTAAGCTTAGCATTAAATTGGCAGCTAGATTTGATCATTTTGCTGTTGAAATTGCTCAGTACAAGTTCTATTCTAATAGTTTCGCACTTATCGCCTATGGATTTTTTGCTTTCTTGTCAAATACGATCTTCAAAAATTAATATGCAATGTTAATCCTGATTTTTTGTTTTTTAAATCATGTTCTTTTAAAGTCATCTCTGTTTCTTTCACTTTCATTAGACTCCTTGCGTTTTAGTTGCTTTATCCCCTTGATTGTTGTAAAATAATAAAAAAAAAACTACCGATATTGACGGTTTGTCAATTCTTTTAACCCGGGTAAATTTACGAAAGGTCTGAAATTCTTATATATAGTTGACAAATGTATGTGACAGTCACATGTGACTCCATCATTTTTTTCAATTTTCTAAAATGTTGATTTTGTTTTACTGAAATTTAATACTAACCTATATCAGTTGTAAAGAGCCAATATGTAACAAGAGCGCATTGAGACGTTAATTAAATGGACATAATATGGCTAACAAGTCAGTCTAGAAGATTATTACACTAATGAATAGTTCGTTCACCTCTCACTAGGTTCCACATGAACAAGATAGTGCTAAAACTAAGCGAACCTTAGTAAATAACTGAAACTTTCAGTAAACATTTGTTTTCATGGAACTGAGGATTTGTGATGTTTTACTGAATTTATGTTTGAACGGAATATTGTAAATTCTGTTATATAGCAAAATGGTGGTATCGTGCAAATATATTTGTTCAGTAATCATTCTGGCAGTCGCCAAAATATTTACTCGGCTACAAGATCGCAATTGGCAGGCACTCAGCGAAGATCATGATCATTACACTATCGTTTATTTACGAATCTTCCAATCTACGGCAGATTTTCATGGTATTGTTTGATATTTGTAATTGATAAATGTTTATGATCGAATGAATCTGATTTTTCCGCATGTTCAAATACTTTTTCGTTTAGTTTAGACTATTAAACGGCTTTTAATTGACAATGGACAAAAAAAAAGCAACAAATTGCAATGTAAATTACAAATTCCCTCAAATCAACGTCAAGAATTTTAACTTAAATATTCGGTATTTTTTAAACTGAATTATTCAAGCCAGAATCTTTATGTTTGTTGTTTCGATCACGATATTCAAAGAAGGAGCATACAGCTCTCCGGCTGAAATATTAATGTCGAAACTAAAGATTTACAGGCTCGTCTGAATAGTTAGGGTAATGATAACATCTCATCCAAAATTGCATCACAAACTTCAAAATGAGGGAAATTGAATGGGAAATACAAGAAAAGATATTCATTGAATGAATAAAAGATCTGTGATGCGAAGAATTACGAATAAAATGAGATCATCCTGAAAAATGGTAAATTTACTCTTGATCACATTTCTCTTGATTTCGTCGCCTTATTTCCGTGAACACATTTCTATCAGTTGTTCTGGATTAACCTTTATTAATCTTACTAGAATCACAAGATAAAATACGCACTGCTTTAGAGTAGGTGTTCAATTCTCATGTCATATAAAATCACTTTACAAAAAGCGTCAATAATCTTGGTTTGAATCCAAGAAAATATATTTTTAAAGTTAACGGGAATATCAGGTCACCCCTTGAATGTACACAATACTGCTTTGTCCCTGTCATTTTTAAAATACTTCAGGAATATTTTAGCCTTATGAAATTGATCAGGTAAACTGACATTATTTAAAATTATTGACACGACGACGTTCGAAATAAACAAACATTTTCCCATAGGACTTTAGATCTTATCTTTACACATAATTAGTATTAAGAAATAAAATTGACAAGACAAATATTGATCTATTGTTTTGTTCTGACAACGTGTCAGTGAGAAGAAAAGAAGATAATAAAATGTATGATTTATAAATTCATTGATGTGTCTAAAGAAAAACAGGAAGGAATATAATTCTTGGGTCACAAATCGATAATTATTATATATATTTATTCATTTTAGGCAAAGGTTTCTCCTAAAACACGCAGAAATGAAGAGAAAATAGTGTTTGAAAAAAGATTGTTAACAAGTACTGTAATTTTTTTACATACTGATGATAAGGTGGAACTTACTAGTTGTCTCTCAGTGGAAGCATTGTTTTAGAATTTTTTTTTATAAAAATATCAGTTCCAACAGAAATTCTCTTCACCCATCTTAGGAGACATATTAGGAAACATTAGAAATAATGGATACCAAAAATGCTGTTCCAAAGATAAATAAAATCAAAATCGAAAGATGATGATGATGATGATGATGATGATGATGATGATGATGGAGTGATTAAAAATTAAGATGGACATTTCAGAGTGAATAAAAGTTTCTGAAGGAGTGCAATAAATAAAAAAATGCAAAAATAATGGTGTCCTAGCAGTGAAGAAATATGTGTAATTATAAAAGAATATTAATGTTGCAAAAAATATGTGTAATTATAAAAGACATCAGCGTTACAATAAAATAGTATTGTATTCGTACCGTTTTCCGGATACACTTAGAGGATAAATATCATTTGCTAGTTTTAGAATATGTTTTTATCTTCAAAATATTGTTAACATGTTTTGCAAGTGTCAAGTTTTATTAAGAAAATAAAATGAATCATTTTTTTTTATTTCTAAACTCCAAAAAGATGAAAAAAAGCGCAATATAATATTTGAATAATGTAGTTTATTATTTTACATGCTAATATAAGCTCATTATTACTCTATAATTTCCATCATTTTTTAATCACCGATTTTTTTAGTTTATAATTTAATATCACAGTAGATTTTTATTGTTTTACAATATACAACTTTACTTGTATATTGTTTTTCCTTCTCGTATACATCTATTTGAATGATGGATCACAAGTTTTCTATTGGGATAATATATGGAGAAACCAGGAACCGTTATATTAGTATGATACCTTTGAAAACTTTCAAGGCGAGTGATAATGATTGCTTTGCATTAATATACCACCAAAACAATGTCATGTCCAAGAACTTCGGACTTTATTATGACAATATTGTCAACTTTGAAAAAACCTATAATTTTAATGTCCTAGCCAAAACTTTTACTTCTATTCTTCACAAGTTAAATTGCCAATAGTTTTCTATTCAAGAAGTGAGTAGGGGATTTCCTGTCAACAGAAGAGCATTTTTATGTCATGTCCCTTCAGAACATAGACGATCATGGCTCCCCACAGATACTTTTTCTTTATTATCTATAATTTGTCATGGCTTCTTGAAAAGGATAATATAAAGGTTTTCTGTTACATTCTCCACAGTTTTGAATTCATAATAGTCTTTTTCCTAGATTGGCTGCCAACTAAGATTGCTATTTAAAACAAGACGATGCCCAAAATTGTAAATAGCTTGTGCGTGTTAATTGATTTAAAATATGTTTTTTCGCTACACAGTAATAACCATGTTTCAAAAACTGAAGCTAAAAACTTCAGAAATATTAATGGCACTTAAAAGAATCCAATAAAATACATACAGTAAAATGGAAATTAATAAGAAAAGCTAGAATATGTAGATCATTAAATGACCCATACCCTTTTTGCATACATGAGAAACTATATATTACTAAGTTTATAAAAAATAAAAATGTACTGAATCAGAGAAATAAATTAGCTATTCATTGCCGTCATTGTCAAAGATTTTCCTTAAATAATGTTTTTAAAAAAATGGGAGCTGGTAATATACATACTTATGTTTGATATGAAATTTTTTTAAATAATTTAAGTAATTCTATTACATTTACTTTAAATAGAAATATAGTCTATTAGTAATTAAGAGTAAAAATATTTTAAAATTGTAGTTAAATAAAACGTATTATAATCCAAACAGCCCGAGATAGAATCTTTAAGTATTTTGCCGTAAAAAAAAAAAAAAAAAAGCAAAAGACGACATGTGTTTAACGGGTGTCAGAATTCGTTGAAAAATACACCCCTACCCTCCCTAAACTTAACCTCTTTTTCGAACGTAACTCATAATTGATACAACAATAGCTAATAAAAATGAACACGCTACCGCCCCTGTCTGAATGATTGGATTTCTCTGAATCCTTGGAAACAGGAAATTATGAATTTATATGTGCGTTTAAAACTCAGTAAATTTAAAAATAAGTTATTCCAAAATTCGCTTGAAGATGAAACGGAACTAATGCTTTTAATTTAATTATATAATTAAATTTGAAGTTTTTAGTTTCGGTTTTTGAAACATGTTTATTATTTTAAATCAGTTATTTTATAATATTTATGCTCTGTAAATTTACATTGAGCACTGTTTTGTAAAAATTAAAAAAAATATCAATAAGAACACCGGATTATATTTCTTATTGTTCTTTCTTTATATACATGTCTCAATGGGAGAAATTCAATATGTCCCGTCTTCTGAACTCCCGATATGTGTACGTCATTATGCAAGGAAAGCGATGGCACTAGGACGTACTCAAATGCTCATTGCACAAATATTGGATGTGTTTGACCAACAAGTTTGCTCTGTAGAGCTTCCACTAAGTAAATTGAAGCAATTAAAGGAATAGTTGCTGAAAAGTTTTCGACCTGACACATTTTTCCAAATGTAACTACAGGACTAAACATCAGAATATTCTTGTGAATTCCTTTTTGGCACCTCCTTGTATACACACACATACGCATGTACGAGTATAATCATTAAGTGTAGTGTACGGGTGCGTGTTTTTATATTGATGTGTTATCCTCACTAAAACGGCCGTATTCAAATAGTCCATTTTAGAAATCTCTTCTAAAATGGTCTACTTGAATCTGGGGAGGAAACTGTTGTTTTATTAACAGTTCTCTCTGACAACGTGAACGATACTTTTCAACTCTTCAAGTCTGGACAATCATTGTCTATGAATGCATGTTATCTTATTACAATAATAACATAAAAAGGCGTTTCTCATAATCATTTATAACTCTATTCAATGTATAAGTGAAAGGTTAAAGGTTACTAGTGAAATGTGCTTTTTCTCGTTAATGATTTTATTTTTTAACAATTTTCCTTGTCGCATTGTTATAAAGTATTGCTAAGATTTTAGCGGGGAGCATAATATCATAACATTATTACTGTAGTCTCGTTGCATTTGATATTCTATTTAGTAAAGTAAGTTTGAACTAAATTCAAAGTCAGCAGCTTGTTATGACATCTCTCCAGTGTTGTCTTTTCATGTAAAAGTTGAATTCTTATCTTTGTTACTTCGATCACTACAATTCAGGTGATGCTATTTCAGTCCTGTTTTTATGTGAATTTCTGAGATAAATTATTGTCATTATTTCATGAACTTGTCTTGTTCTGACATCTACGTTTTCTTCCGATTTGAAAGCAATCCCCTGTCGTGTTACCATTTTTTTAATGATTATAACCGCTCTAGCTGAAACAGTTTATGAATATGCGTTGTATTTTAAATTGAATGCTGACAAAAATATGATGATGACGAAGAATTCTGTTCAGAGTTTGCAGATGAACACTGGATACAACATACACCGTAAAGTTGTTAGAGAATGCAAATGAGGAATATGGTTTTATCTTAAAATTTCTGCAAGATAATTTGAAGAATTAGCTTATAAAGTTTTCAAATTTGTTTTTGTCAATATAGTTTGATTACTCTTACATAATCATAACGGCAATATTTTTCTCCAATCAGTATACGTAAAGGAAACTCAAAGAATTATACAGAATGTTCTTGTGTGATAATTCGCACGTCATCTATCTTTATATGTTATGCTCGTCGGAATAGATCGAAAAGTAATGACTTTGTTAATTGCTTACCGTTAGTGTGATAAAATTATGCGTGCTGAAATTGAAACGTGTTTAGACATAGTTTTTTAATCATTTCACCCCAAGCAAGGTGGGAATGTCACTTGTACACAGGAGATTACAGTGAAGGTGAGAGAAAAAACTGGGTCTAGGAGGTGGTGAAGAAAGTATACAAGATGAACAGGGTTCAAGAAGATAGAAGATGGCGATTGACGCTGCATTTAAATTTTTGGAGATTGTATTTTTCAGGGAAGCAAGGAGACAGAAGGGTGTTCCACCTTGGGGGAGTGCGAGAAAAGAAACTGTTCGTGTAGAAGTGGCGGTCACATTTAACTATTTCAACAGGAAAAGGGTGAGACCTAGATGCCAATTCGGTAGCGCGCTTAAATTCTTATGGTCGGTGTCCCGGGGAAAAACGTCGTCAGTTGCCATGAAAATATTTGTGGAAAATTGTCACGTCATGAGAAAGTGACTGAAATCGAGATGCCATGTCAGGATCGATTACATTGCAGATCATTCTTCTCAAGAACCCTGAGATGAGTAGCAGGAGCACCAGACCACATATGGCAACAGTATTCAATGCACGGACGGACGAATGGAAGATTTGTAAATGGGCAAGATGGACTCTGACGAGAAAAACCTTCTGACACGACGCAGTGAGCCAAATTTCCTTGCAGTAGATGCAGCTACTGATTCGATGTAGTCATTCCACTTCAAATCAGTTGAAAACGTGAGGCCAAGAAGACTCAGTGTGTTGCTCTCCATAAGTTTGCAATTAGCCATGCGGATGGCGGACAGGAAAGTTCCTCTATGGTGGTTAAATGAGAGCAGCTTCGGTTTGGAGGCATTCAAATTTACAAGCCATCTCCTGCTCCTTCTCAAGAGAAGCGGCCAACGTAACTTTGTCAGCTCTGACAGATTTGTTGTTGATACAGGAATAAATGATAGTGTCATCTGCATAAATGCTTACGTAGGAACTGATGATATCAGGAAGATCATTAATGAAAATCAGAAAAAAACATAGGACACAGAATAGAGACTTGGGGTCACTCGCGTTCGTATTTGGAAGCGAGCCCGTTAAAATGACCTTCATTTCTTGATTTGATTGGAACGATTGGATTAAATCAAACAATCATCCTTTAATATCGTAGGCCTGGAACTTATGTAGAAGACCAGTGCGCCAAACTCTGTCAAACGTCTTCGAAATATCTAGAGCCACAGCTCGAGCTTCGCAGTTATTGTCAAGAGCTTGACATACATATTCAGTGATCACATCAGCGGTAAACCTGAAAAAAAAGAAACAATATTGTTTGTCCATGAGAGGCAAAATTTCGCAGTTACTGGTGGCTACAGTCAGAGTTTTCATGTTTGTACACATTCTTTTCTCTGTTTCGACGGATTTACATATGAATGTGGTTCTGCAGTGAATTTGCTTCAAAATCAGTGTGTTTCCATGCAGTGACAAATGCCAGATATTTCATGGATTTGATAAATCATAGTCGGGAGATGGAAAAGATGTTGAGACACATTCATTTTCATGGGTTAATAATTAAATTTTATTTAATTGAATAATACAAATGCAATAATGCTATCAAAATCTGAACGGTGTATTGCTCGAAACAAATTTTAATATTATATTTAAAATTCTCTAAATAATATATATAAACATACATACATCATATATAAAACTATACATATATAAATCTATACATATATATATATATATATATATATATATATATATATATATATATATAATTATAGATAACTAGACTCGTTTCGAAAAAACCCTCCAATTTTGATTTGCTAATAATCAAATCAATCTCGAGGGAAAAAAAAAGGTTTTAAAAAAGAAAGAGCTACAAACATGAACTTCTGTCGACAAAAAATCGCACAGATGCAGGTCTGAAGCCCAAAGAAAAAAACCCGATACGAGTAAACAACTAACTAACAAAAGCGCTCAATACAACCGTAGAGCAGACCTAGATACACCTAGTGAGCCAGACAAACCTACCTAGGTTTCACCTAAACGGATCGTCAGGATCAAGTGGACTATAATAAATGGATTGAATAAGAAAAAACTAGGAATAATCCACGCAGTAATCCTCCTACTTGTAACTGTAGAAACAAAAACGTCAGTCCATTACAGTGAAAATGTCAGCAAGAATGCGTGGTTTATCAAGTGAAAATTTACAAAAATACTGAGGATACTAACCCTAAAAACATACATAGGTGCTACTCAGGGTAAATTTAAAAAAAGATATTATAACCACACGAGTAGTTTTAAAACGCAAAATTAAACATAGTACCACGCTATCTACTTATGTATGGAAAACCAAACAGGAAGATAATATAGACCTCATCCTTAAATGGGAAATATTAAAAAAATGCATAAAAGCAGGCCATAAATTTTGTAAAAAATGCATATAAAGCAGGCCATAAAATTTGTAAATTATGTGCAGAGGAGAATTTAGCCATAGCTTTATATGATCGCCCTAACCAGCTATTAAACTCTAAAACTGAAACCCTTAATGTATGTAGACGTCAAAAATCTTGGCTACTAAATTAGACGTTTTCCCGTTTATTGTCATTCCACCTTGATGTTGATTTGTTTTTTTCCCCTCCCCATTTTTGTTGAATAAATATTTACCCCAAACTTCGGTTCTTTGGTCACGTGCTATCGCCTATAAATATAATATAAATATGCGTTTCTCTTTGCCTCGTCAGCCTTACTTTCCCTGACGATCCGTTTAGGTGAAACCAAGGTAGGTTTGTCTGGCTCACTAGGTGTATCTATATATATATTTTAAATTGCTGGCCACACGTATTCGAGGATACCCGTCTACCAGGACGGCTAGCCAATCCCTATTGATGACGCTCGCTCAGGCAAATTTGTGTTTGCTCAACACCCATAGAACTCACCTGTGGTTTATACTACAACTATGTTGAGCAGACTTTAGTTACAGTTTCTGGGAGACAGCGTGTTATCTAACGTGATCAACAATTTGAACAAGGCCAGCACACTCAAGCCACGATGGCTTGTGGCTTCGTGTTAGTACAGCTACCAACGGCCCACAAGAGATCCATCTACCCAGTTTTACTCACAAGCTAAAAAAAATCAATACCTAAAAAAATACCTAAAAATCATACAATGGGTTGATATATATATATATATATATATATATATATATATATATATATGCTTAAACATATATTCTTAAATATAACAGACAACGAATGTTAATTATGTTTGATCATGAGCCGTTTTAAGCTACGTATAGTGGCTTTAGTTTCTGGAGAAAATGGCAAAACTGCCCAACATTTGGATATTTTTATTATGCCACGATTTAAGCTTTCGACGCACATGGGCCATCATCAGAGTTGTTATTACAGACATTACAACAGAGTTGTTTACCATCAAATATGACATCCTGTTATGTTTAGATAGAAGTTTGCTATGCGACGATAATGGTCGCGGAATAGGAGATGCAGGTCGTAAATTAGTAATGCACGTCGTACATAACCATGTGAGAGAAAGAAATTTTATCATCATAACATGATGCAATGTAATGTGTTGTGACTGGTTTGAAATGTAATTTTGTTGCCGTAGGATGCTTTGTTTTAATTTAGATGGCCTTCAATATTTTAAGGTTCTTTTTATTGTGTGCATGTGTGAGTATTATTATGTACAGAAATGTTGTCTAATGGAACTAAGATCAGAAAGGTGACAGTTAAGTCTACGGCAGAGCGTGGTTGTAGTAAAAAATATATATAGTGGTTTTATTATTAGTATCAATCTCTGAACAGACATGTAAATTGATACAGGGCATTGTATTTTGTAGAGTATTTAGTTGTGTGTTTGTAGGTTTATTAGAGACTATGAGGTCAATTGTTTTAAATTGTTTATAATATATGATGAGCTTAACTTGTTTATTATTATTAATGGGTTTAACATTTCTACCTATTATGTTTTTGAGTGTTATTTTATCATGTTTTTAATTATTATGCATTTGGTTATAATAGTTAATAGTATTGTATTTTGCCGTACTTTATTATGGATACAATTATTAGTAATATTATCAGTTTTGTTAGTGGTATTATTAAGTTTATTGAGATACATTTTAATTTGTTGATCAATGACGAAATTAGGGAATCCATTATTAATGAGTGTTTGTTTGATGTTATGTAATTCTTTATAGAATATGGTTTTGGAAGAAGATATCATTTAATAATCTAATGGGCTTCACAAACAATACACCAAGACTGTCCACCAACTCTTACAATAAGGACATTTTTGACAAACATAAAAGCAAATACGTAGAAACACTAGAACTTAGTAAACATAAAATTAACCTCGAATTCTTAGCAAATAGCAATAAGGACGTCAAGAAACCAAAACATCGTAAACGCAGTATTGTATGGTTTAGCCCACCCTTCAACAAAAACGTCAAAACTAACAGTGGAAATTTTTTTGAATTTATTCCTCAACACTTAATAAGATCATCAACCAAAATAACATTTAGCTACAGTTTTGCTAAAAACATCGACCAGTATATAGCTTGGTACAGCAATTCCATTCTAAACAAGCATTTCAACAAACTCCAAAGCAGCAACAACCCCACAACTTATAACTGCAATTGCAGAAATCGTAAATCCTACCCATTAAACGATAAATGTATGTCCAAGTCGTTAGTTTATAAAGCTGAAATCAAACATGGCGACGAGGTTTTTTATGAAAAACAATTGGAAATCGCGTTTTTACCACAACCGATTGACATTTGGCCATATCAAATATCGAAACAACACTGCCCTCTCTAAATTTTTATGGAAGCTAAAAAGCGAGACTAAAAACCCAATTATCACTTGGGAACTAGTAGCGAATGCTAAACCCTTCAGCGAGAAAGGCAATAAATGTAATTTATTTCTCTCTGAAAGATTAATAATCCTGAAAAATATAAAAATCCTAATCCCTTAAACAAAAGAATTGAGTTGATTAGCACCTGCCTACCTAAATCGATATCCCTACACAAACACATTGACCATATTAATATAGTCTAACTTAATATTTTTATATATTTATTTTCTTTCTGGATACCTTTATTGTACAACTCATTTTAGACGATAACGCATTTAACATTATTCTCATTCCATTTTCTCCATTATCTTATCATTACCATTTTTAGTATATAACTATTATGTTTTGCTTTGTTTGTTGTATTAGAATTTATATTTCTTATTTCCAACCTTATTTTCAATCTTAAATGTTGATCTGGGCCGAACTTCAAGTTGAACACCAACGACAGTTCATTTGAACATTTAACGTGTTTATTTACATATTTATATGTTCGTATATAAGGCTCTTATTTCATTCTACTCTATTTTTATTTTATTTTAAATCATTTTCTTTCCATTATGTATTATTATTATTAGTAATAGTAGTAATAGCAATACATTGTTTTAATTTGTATTATATTATTTCATTTTATTTTATCATGACATAATTTGTTTTTGATACCATTAATTTTAATTCGTTTAGTAATATTATTACCAATTACTCTCTTGATTTTTTGAAGAAAATAGAGTTGCTCCCTTTGATTTCCCAACGCCCCTTTTTTGTTTACTTACGTTTTAAAACCAGCGTCTCTCTAAATTAGAATTTATATTTCTCATTTCCAATCTTATTTTCAATCTTAAATGTTAATCTGGGCTTAAATTCAAATTCAAAATTAAACTAAAATTCATTTAAAGATTTTAACTCCAATAATATTTCAACCCAACAATTATATATCTAGTGTGAAACAGAAATTTTAAAAAAATGTAAATAAAAATAATAATTCTAGCACCTGGAAATTGTTTCGACATGAAACTCCGAGTTGTGCAATTGATGTAGGATAGTATGTATATTTCTTAATATATATATTAAATAGCTCTGTTTTTTCTTACACTATAAAGTATTTATATGTATTTTTATACTATCTCTCGCTCTTATACCTCCCTATATTTACCCATTATATATTATATATATATATATATATATATATATATATATATATATATATATATATATATATATACAGGCGTTGGTCAAAATAATTGGAACAGTTGCAAAATCCACTCCTATATTTCAAAGACCTATTATATTAAGAACTTTAACTAAAACTTCGTAATTGCAGGTTATATCTATTGTAAATACGTTTATTTACCTAATTTATCTTTTGTCTTATTTATTTTTAGAATTTAGTAAAATTTAAGCTAAATGCGTGACCTCTCCGAATTCGAAAAAGGGCAAATTGTTGGAGCTCGCATGGCAGGAGTCTCGATCACAAAGGTTGCTGAACTTTGTTTTTCAAGAGCTACCATATCAAGAACACTGATGCAATTCGAGAAACAGGGCAAGACCTCCAGGAACCGTAGTAATTCGGGCCGGACTTGCAAACTTACTGACAGGGACTGACGTGTATTGAAACGCAATGTGGCAGAAAATCATCGGACAAATGCGGCCAAAGTGACTGCTGAATTGAACAACCATCTGAATATTTCAGTTTCTACTAAAACTGTTCACCGTGAGCTCCATAAGGCTGCATATCATGGAAGAGCCGCTGTGAGGAAACCTCTTCTCTCCACTCGCAACATTCAAGAGGTTGAAGTAGTGCAGTGATCAAAATGTCTGGTCTGCAGGACAATGGAAGCAAGGCATATTCTGAAACAAGTCCAGTTTTTCTCTTTTCCCAACTTCAGTGTGAGTTTGTGTGTGGAAGCAGCTCAAAGAAGCTTACAACCCTGACTGCCTTCTTCCAACAGTGAAGCATGGAGATGGATCAGTGATAGTTTGGGCCGCCATATGGTAGAATCAGCAGCAAAGATTACCTGAATATTTTGGGAGATCATGTTCATCCAATGGCCAAGACTTTATTCCCTGATGGTGACTGCATCTTCCAAGACGATAATGCTCCAATACATACCGCTCGAGTGGTTAAGAATTTGTATGAAGAGCATGAAAGTTAAGCTCGAACACATGGAGTGTCCTCCCCAATCTCCAGATATCAATATTATTGAACATTTGTGGTGCATTTTGGAGCAACAAGTTAGGAGCCGCTATCCTCCACCGTTGTGTCGTAAAGAGCTGGAGAAGGTTTTAATGGAAGAATGACTGAAAATTGCTCTGGATGAAGTCAGGAAGCTGTATGATTCCATTCCTAGACGTATTAAAGCTGTCTGTGAAGCTAAAGGAGGACCAACTCCAAATTAAATAAATTTTCTTTGAATTTAACAAGTGTTTCAATTATTTTGTCCAACCCCTGTATATTATAGCCAATGCCCGGAAAGATATAAAATAGTAATGATAGCAAACTTTGCAAACAGAGAATTCCAACAGTCCTCTCCCCAAGGAATATTTCTAAGAGAACTAAAATACATAAAGCAAACGCTAGTCAATAATAATTTTCCAAATTCCATCATTGATAATCAAATAAAATTATTCTTACAAAAAATATACGACCCCAGTAACAAAAATACAATACCAAAAAACATCAACATATTTTATTGCAAGCAGGTGCACAATAACTATAAGCAGGATAAATTTTCTATAAGGAAAATCATTACACATGATATTTCTGCTGTGACCCCTCGAAAACATGTAGCGTTCATAATATATTATAATATATTATAGAAAATGGCAGACTGAAAACTTCGTCGTCACCAACCGAAATAACTCAAACAAATCTAAACTAACGGTGACCAATATAGTTTCCAATTCCAATGCTCAGTACAAGACTCTACGGTTATATGCCATGCGTGATACACGTTTAGGCAATCATGTATCTTTCGACACATGACTGACGAGGCAGATTTTTTCCTGCAGTAGGTTACCATTTCTTACTGCGGTAGACCAGTTGCTATCCAAGGCTATAGAACCCAGTCTTTACTACCCATAGCTAGGGAGAGAAGAAGAGAATTCATACCTTTCCCAGGGGTATTAGTAAGTAAGTGAATGTAATGGATTCGACTGAAATTCGAACTTGGCTCAATTCCTTAATCCGAGCCACTATCTATTTACTGTTACTTGTCAAAAAACAATGACCTATATCAGACACACCGCTGCCTCCTTATGTAGACGTCATACATGCAACCTTACTCATAATTTACAAGAAGATTTAAGGAAATTCTTTTAAGGTTACACAGTCGTACACAAATTATGATTAGGGAGGCACTGCTTCTTAAATACCATTCTCCCGCTACCAATCTTACACTATTTCGCAATGAATATGGCGTGTTAAAATTTTTCTAAAAATAGAAGTGATGGCCAGGTCAAGTGGCCGCACGAAGCACGTTGCCGCCAGAAAGTAACAACACTGGCCGCACGTATACCACACAGCATAACTATGTAGAAGGCAAACTGTCATATAGAAAGAAAATGGTAGCTGCCGACACCGAGGTTTAAGCGTAACACTCTTATCTTATGAATATGTTTTTCACCAGGTGTATAAATAGCGGTGTCAGGCTACTGACGGCACTGGACTACGACTTGACTATTGGTTGATTACCGGTTGACTATTGGACGTTAAGAAGAATCGCGCTACTAACGGTATTCACTGAAGTTGTTAGTAAGCTTGATTTACTCTTACTTTGTTTGTATTACGTATTTATTTGCAGTGTAATTAAACACTGTTTATTTAACATTGAAGTCTTGAGTGGTTCTTTATCATTAACGGATACCCGAAACGGGTCACAAAAGTGGCGACGAGGAATGCGCCTTAAACTCATGAAACAAGAAAAACACCATCGTTAACAGGATTTTCAGTGAATCTTTACCACTTCCGGAAAGTGACGACATGTAAAACTATGAATTTCGCGGGACTACGGGAAACTAAAGTCTGTCATGGTTCAGATGTTGGAACAATAAATGCAACAATAGCAACAGAAAGTTCTGGAAATATTATTACAGATAACTTCACTGGCAAGGAACATCAGATTTATTCACTCCAGATGCTGTAGCCAATTCAATTAGCAAATTTTAATACAATCCAGAAGAAGGAATCATATATCCAGCGTATTATAGAAGATACGAAAAAAATCTTTAAAAAGGATTGTTTGCACTGATGTGACACTATTTGTCGTTGACGCAGTAAAACAGAAGAAAGTTTTATTAAAACATAAGAAAGTTTTATGTACTGAGAGACATTGAAACGAGAAGGGTTAATACTAAAACATTCACACATAAACAACTTGAATTGTATGTCGAGCAGTTTGAACAATGGAAAAGTGACCCAGATTTAGGGGGCAATGTTGATTGACACACATTTGAAAATGCAAACTGTAAAGTGAAAATTGAATTTTTCGTAAACAACGAATTTGGAGTTGATTCCCCTAGTTGAAAGTTGAGTTGAAATACCAGGAGGGGGGTGGATAAGCCACCCCACTCTCACTGAGGAGATTTAGTAAGAGGTAATAATATGAGAGAGTGGGAGAAGGGAATTCCCCAGAATTATCGAATTCTCTTACTTCGCCAGTTTAGGCGAATGTCCATGAATATGAATGCGCGAAGCAAAGTCAATAGAAGAGAGGCAGAATAGACGGAGAAAGAGAAAGGCCCACATGATTATCTGCCAACGAAAGCATCCGACTTCAGCCTTATACCAAATTTTACCAAAGCAGCAAACTAAACTTTGCCAAGTCAACAACAATAGTATCACTTCCGATTTAAACGCGGGTCGGACTGATAATTATTGCATGCGAACTCTGATATATCCAATTATTGTACGAAAGACTGATATAAACAGCATTTACTTTTTTATTTATTCGAGTGTTATTTATTCCTGTACGTCTTCGCCCTGCTTGGACCTGTCAAACACGAAGATACCTGCGACGAATCGGTTTTGGCCTCCTTATGATCCAACTTAAATCACAACGAAATCTGAGATCGAAGCAAACTTCATTGATCAGTCGCGGTGTTGGAAGTCTTGGACCACCGGGGAGGGAGTTGCACGATTACACTGGCGTCATGGGAAAAAGTTCGCTTATTATTTTGCCAAAAAAAAACAAAAAAAACAAAAACATGTGAGATAAATTTTGATGACAGTATTAATTCTGTCGGAAAATTTCAGTGATAGGTACTCGCTATTTAATACATGTTGACAATGTCTTAACTTAGTAAAAAGCTACAATGAAGATTTTGTCACTTATGCTGGAGTAGTAAACCGGGAATAGGAGAATAAATTAACACTGGATTTATTCAAATACCTCATGTTTGTACAGGTCTTAACTGCTAATAAGGATGCTGAAATAAGAGCTATGATACTGCCTAAATTACAGATGGATTCAAAATTAACTCTCCAGGAAATAACTGAAGAGTGTCAACGCATAGTTAATCCGAAACTCGATAGTGCAAGGATTGAGGAAAAAAACATTTCACGCATACTTAACGCCCAAGCATTTAGGAAAAAGGACTATAGACCTTCTGCTAAAAGATCATTCAAAAAAGATTATAAACCTTTGCCAATACGCATGGATGTGGTGATAAACATTTTAGAAGGGATTGTTTTTTCAGAAACAAAAAATGCTATGAATGTAGAAAGTTTGGGCACAAATTTACCCATTGTAAATACAGAAAATGGACAAAATAAATACTTTGCGTAAAGTTAAAAAAATTTAAAGGAAAAAAAACAAAGAAAAATTCGTCAAGTATGTCTCAAAAGAGGAAATTTGTTTTTTGTCAAAATTAACAATACAAAAATTAAGTTAAAATTGGATACAAGGTCTGATATCACAATTATTAATAAACAGACATGGAGAAAACGGGGTAAACTCAGTTTAGCAACTTCTGGAAAAATTTCACGTGGAGTTATAGGGGAGAAATTGGAATTCACTTGCAACGTTTGTTATGTTAGGGAAAAAATAAGAACGGCTAATGTATTTGGAACAGATTGGATTGCATTATTTGATCTGTGGGGCCTTCCAATTAATTCATTCTGCAACAAAATAAATGGTGTTACCTCCGGTACTAATTCATCAACCGAAAAATTAAAGAAAAGAATTGGAAAAAGTTTCCCAGAAGTCTTCTCCGAAGGTCTAGGTAGTTGCACTAAAGCAAAAATAATTAAATTTAAAGTAAAAAAAAATGAAACCCCGGTATTCAAACCAAATACAAGTGTACCTTTCGCGGCATTAAGACCTATTAATAACGAATTGGAGAGAATGGAAAAATTAGACAATTTGCTTGAAAAAAAAACAAAAAAAAAAACAATAAAATCTGGGTTTAAATGAAAGTTTGTTGTTTCACCAACCATTTTGACCAGTCCTTAGCGCCAGACTTTATTTTTGTTGTTTTTTAAAATTTTATTTCGACTCTGAAATATCGAGAAGAAATTCTCAGCGGAAATATTACTTTTTTTCTAAATCCAAGAACTTTTGAAACCGAATCTCTTTAGTTAAGTTGATTTTATTATTATTGTTATTCGATTATTTTTTTGTTGAATTCATTTTTTGATTTATTTTTTCTTTTTCTCTTTGTCGTTTCCTTTCAGATTTTATTTTTTCTCCTTGGCGGCTTTAAGCCACCATCTTTGATTTTTTCTCCTTGGCGGCTTTAAGCCACCATCTTTGATTTTTTCTCCTTGGCGGCTTTAAGCCACCATCTTTGATTTTTTCCGCTGTAACAAAGCTTCTCCAGTTCTCTTTTTATTGTTTTATTTCTTTCTTATGTATTTTTTTTTTATTTTTAGTTAGAAACTAAAGACCTTTATTTGGACTTATAAAGAAAAAAATTAGTTTTCTTTTGTTTTGTTTTTTTTTTTCAAATTTTCCTTGCTAGCCGCCCTATTCTTACCCCCTCCCCACTTAAACGTTTCTGTTTTTCTCTAGGATACTTTCTGTAATTAACTTTGAACATTTTTTTTCCGCCTTGGGCGAAATTTATTTTCGGTTAAACTCTTCGGGGTATATCATACTACTTTTCAACTTACTTTATTTTGCTTTACGAAATTTTATTTTTTAATTTAAGCCCACTGTTCGTTTTTTTCCAAGGTCAAACCAGTTTTTTTTTAGTTTTTTTAAAGTTTGTATTATTTCTTTAATTTCTTAACCTTTCGGGGTTAACTCTTGGTAGTTTTTACCAAGTTTAAGTTTTATTTCCTGCTTTAGCCAGATTTTTTTTTATTGTATTTTTGTCGGTATTATTTCTTTATTTTCGTAACTTAGCGGTAAATGTCTTTGTTTTGCTAAGCCTTTTTAATTTATCTTTTTAAACAACTTATTTTTTTCCTGGTTAAACCAGTTTTTCTTATTGGTTTGAATATTTGCGTTGTTAATTTTCTATTGTTTATTTCACATTTTATTTTATATTTCGGGTTACATTTTTCTTTCCCCCCACCTCTCCCCTTATTTCTAGATAATTTACCACAAGGAAAAAATTATGCCTATCTGTTTAAAAGGGCAATATGGCCAACCAATGTCGGTCGATTAGAAGCCATTTGTTCGGATCAATATTCAAAAATGTTTCACCTGATAAAAATGACACTTCGGAATACTTGGAATTAAAAGGTTCCCAAAAAAGTGTCAGCAGAAATACGGATTTTGTGGAGGCCAATAATGGCCAAAATGTGTCTGGAAAAAGGAAGGAGGCCAATAATGGCCAAAATATGCCCCCCCCCTAAAAATACGGAGGACGATAATGGCCAAAATGTGGCCAATAAAATTCCGGAGGCCAATAATAACAAAAATATGTCCTCTGAAAGTTTTGAGTACATTAATAGCCAAAAGATGAACAAATAAAGCGCCCTGTTGTTGGAAGTCCACCCCTAAATACATTATCAATATTCAGGAGTTTTGGAGGCGATCCAAGAGTTACAATCACCTTGTGAACCCACATCCCCCTCTGGCGGAGTCTGTCATTTCCGTCTCGCCTGTAATGGTGTGATGAAACCCGCGGTTGAATCCGTCTGACGTCCCCCATTTCCCGAAAAGCTTTTGTCCGCCGCTTGTGCGGTTGCAGATAAGGAAAATTAGGGATAGCAGGTCGTTGGTAAGGCTAGAGGGAAAGCTCCGGTCAGTTCTAAGGGCGATTCCCCCGACCAGCTACTCTGATCGACTTCAACAACAGAAATTAAAATATAAGCCCTCATTCGAGAAAGTGAAAAAGTTGCAAAAGTTGAATGCGTCACTTAAGGAGTGTCTCCCTAAAAACACTGACCCTTCCTCCTCGTCACCGTCTTCCCCATCCACAAGACAACAGCTGCATATTTCCTCCTCCAGTCCTGAAATCCCACTTCCTCTAAAATGACAACCTTAAAAAAGGCACACATTCCCAAATCCTCATCCAAGGACCATCCAGCCACTTCCAGTACTCCCAATATTCCTATTCCATACTCTGCCCAAACTCACACCGCACACCAAAATGTCCGAGAATTCAAGACGTCAAAGTCCATCACCTGCGTCAACAGAAGCAACTAACAAAGAAAAGCCTAAACCCTAAACCCTTTTTTAATATAGGGGAAAACGTGTGCCGGTTTTCTAAAGATCAGGATGAGAAGGCATTATCTCAATTCAGGAAAATTAAAGATCTGAAATTCCTCATCAATTTTAAATCTGTAAATGTTCTTGATATCGAGGACCCGAGGAATTTCCGAAAGGCCGAAAGACTTTTAACAGTTTTACGATCAGATACAAATTTGGGACATGGTTGGTGAAGCCAACAATGCGTTTGGGATTTTTTCTCCTTTAGCTTTCTTTAATGATTCCACTTCGAAAAAATTAAAACCGTTTGCGCTTGGAGGTTCCCGCTTTTTGTTCACCCCTCCATTTCCGTGTGACATTGGTGGTGGCCTGTCTCATGATAGTACCATAGTACTGAGATAGGAACAGGATCAATGAGACAGGATATCGGTGTCCTCACCCCGACCATGTTCAATGCAGAACAGCAACTCTAATCGGTCTGTTAATGACACTCTGTTTAGCTAGTGTGAATACCTGGGGCCTGAGATCAGTCTCGTAGGGCGAGGCTCTCCCATCACCTTCAGCGCCTCGAAGTGAATGTTTTTCGTGTGCAGGAGACACGTTTTTTCAACTCGTGATTATAATGACATTCTGTCTAATGATTTTCCCTCTATTCAGCATGTTTTGATGGTCGCTCGAGGGGAGTTTCCTGGCTGGTAGGCAAGTCTTTGAACGCGATGTATGCACTTGTCTTCGCAGATCAGGCGTGCAGGCTTTGCGTGCTGGATTTTACGATAAAGAATAAGGCTTTTCGTCTCATTGGGGTTTATGCGGCCAATGACTATTCTTAGCGACCTGATTTGTTTCGGCAGATCGAGCTGTTTTTGACGACATCTCGGTTAGTTTTAGCAGGGGATTAGAATGCCCTCTTGACCCCGATTAGATCGTATAGGGTAAAGATTGGGTACTAACAACCGAGACGTGAAGCCATTTCGGGACTTTATCGAATAGTTTGATCTTGTTGATAAGTACCGTAATGAACACCATCAGGAAGTAGTATGGACAAATAGCGGCGGCTCGGCAACGGATGTGCGTTCCAGCGACATCGACCAAGTCTTAGTTAGAAGAACTGATGTAGGGCTCTTAAGGTGACCAAGTTTCCATTATATAATTTATTTGGATCATAGGCCCGTCCGGATTCGTGTAAACTTAGTTAAGCTGGCTGCTACTAAAAATTGAACGCATCATTATTTGGTGAGCAAGATTTCCGTGACAAGATTTCATTAATGCCACAATTGAAACTGGTGGGGGCTGTGGTTGGGATAAATTAATATCCAAAATTAAGTCCTTTGATGCTGAATATAGTTGTAGGCTCAATCTAGATAGATTAGCGGAGCAAACGGCATGTGAGCAAAAAGTCGATCGGGCAGTAAAATCCCGTGATAGCGGGGACGTAGCTTTAGTTAAAGCAGAGTTGGCCTCCTTGCTTATCAAGAAGGATCAAGCTCTGGTAGTTAGGGCTAGGTTAAAAAGAATGTCTTCCGAATGAACAAATATGCCCGCTGAACTGTGTGCAAAGTAGGTTCGGAGTGTATCTCCTTGAGATATCGCGTGCGTCACACTGTCGGATAAACAGACCTTGACTACAAACGCGGGTATATGTGAGGCTTTTCGTGACTACTTTCAGGATCTGTTCATCAGGGATCCCGGTCTGAGCACTGCTCAGTTCGACGACGATTTAGCCGATTTTCCCTGCCTACAGGTTGCTGAAGCAGCTGAGTGCGAGTGTTCCATCACAATCGGAAACCTGGGAAACATTGAAGCAGGGTGGCCTGGATAAATCTGCGGGATTAAATGGTTGCCCGTTTTCCTTCCTTTGCTGGCACTGATCTTCAGCAACTGGTTGAAGCATGGGCCTATACCTCAACACTTCACTAGAGGTGTGATCAAGAAAAAAAACTGTGGGGATGGAATAGGTAACCTTAGGCCTCTAACGATGTTAAATACAAAATTAAAGATTTTAGCCAAGATCTTAACCAACCGTTCACAGACTGTCCTCTTTAGTCTGGTTGGCTCTGAACATATTTGTGCTCTGAAGGACAGGATTATTCAGGACAGCCTTCACATAGTACGCTTGATCATCGAGCAAGTCATCAGTGAAGCCGCGTTGATCAATTTAGATCAGTCCAACGCTTTCGATAGGGTGGACCATCGATTTCGGCAACCGTCTTTGAGGCGTAATTTCCCACCTGGGATCCGGCTTCTGTATGCATCTTCGGTGCACTGGTGGAAGTGAATGGAGTTCGATTGGAGCCTTTCGTATTGTCTCGCTCCATTGGTCAAGGTCGTCCGCTTTCGCCTTTGCTTTACGTTCTTGCGTTGGAACTTTTGCAAGACGAATACGGTCCTACCAAGTGCTACCACCTCAGCCAGGTATTCCACCTATAATCATGACGTTTCGGCTCTTGTTTCGAGCAGAGCCGAGATTGACGAAGTTAGCAAAGAAATCAAAGGATATGAGATAAGTCTGTTGGCTTGCGGTTGGGTGCGTGGAAGGGAGTTTCTCTTCCCAGACCTTTACTCTGGACGGACGGGCCGGTCAAGGTACTCGGCATTTGGTTCATTCCCGATCTCTTGTTGCAAATTAATTGGTCGGAGGTTCAGGAGGAAGCCGAGGTCGCAGTTCGACTTTGGTCCCGGAGGAATCGTTCCTTGAATGGGAGGGCGGAAGTATGTACTTGGCACATCTACATCTTCTCATTTAACAACTCTCTGTACTGCCACTTGTCTACCATACTAATTTCATTAGTAAGACTATTGTTCTCCTTCTTGTGGGGAGGTAATTCCGCTAAGGTATTTCGCGAGATATGTTACTGTAGGAAAAATAAATGGGGGGGGGTAACCATCGACACACCATTGTGCACTCTGGTGAGGACCTCCTTGATCATGTTGTTGAGAGGGACATCGTCAACTTTATCATCCCAACCAGCAGTAACCTCGGATGCTCTCCGCTTAATGAAGGTCACGGCCACACGAAGCCATCCACCCACAGGAAGATGTCCAACCAGCTTGCCGCATAATGAAAATACGTTGTGTCCGGTGACGACGCGAGGCATATCCAGGATCCTGTTCCCTCTTTTCCAGTAGTGTGTGTGATGCTACCCACCAGACCTGTAGACCAAGCACTCGCACATCATATTTAGTTTCTTCGGTTCTTTGCTCCTGAATCCAAAGCTGTCGAGATATTCCTTCACGCGTGCTGCCGGGACGACACTCATCCATGTATGTCATCAATGTAGGCAGACACTGCCCGTTGTATGCGTTCGTCCTTTGTTAAAATGGTGTCAACAATTGTCTGCCTCATGGATGGTGCCACATTAAGTCCAAATCCCATACGGGTCAGACAATACCTCCACCCACTAATTAGCATTAGCATGATAGGGCCACAGCGATCAGTGTACATGTACGCTCAACTTTTGTGCACATATATCTGCACGAATGCATCCACATGTTCATTCAATTCTAGATAGTCGAGAACAGGTCTTACTTTTTCTTTATTCTGTTGGATGACTGCTATCAGTGGGATCAGACCCTTTGAGGGCCTCAATTCCTCTTCTGGGTAAGGTACCAACCCCCCATTGCTGACCCATGTCTGTAACTCCTCTAGCAGGAACGTTGTATTCCGGAACTGTTGCATAATTTCTCTGGCCACTTCCACGGCACTGTCCAGGATTTGGTGTGTCGATCGAATTCTGCACTAAAATCGGGTTCTTCCAATTTTACTGTAGCACCCAAAGTAAGTGCTGCCTCAGAAAAATTCATCCTGCCTCGCTCGTCGATGTGCACACCGCTCAGTTCCTTAATGATGTCCATTCCTAAGAGGAGATCAAATCCCAATGGCTTGCTGTTCACCCCTAGCGCATCCGTCTCAAGTTTCAATGTGATGCTTCCAACACCGTGGCTAAAAAGGCACTTCTCGCCTGCCGTCAAGTTGGTGTGTTTCTGTCTTT
>CAHIKZ030000742.1:0-20000 GCA_903632075.3 Acanthosepion pharaonis
GTGTCTTGGGAGCTTTACTACAAGCATAGGGTACATTCGATTTTTAAAGCTCAATCAATTTGTTGATTTTCCTTAATTTTCTGAATTCGTCTTTCTTTAAAGCTTCTTAGGTTTTTCAAGTTCAAATAATAAATACGTACTCCATTTGTAAGCGCACCACTATTTTAAAGAAATTATTTGCTATGAGAATAGATATAAATACAATTATTAAACAAATTATTTATCGTCCCAAAAGACCTAAGCCGTGATGATGTTAACCACGAGCCTTGTCTTGAAATCTGCCTTTCTAACCAGACTATTTATCTTGCAGAGTCGTAACTAACAAGTATGGTTTTGTGTTAAGGGAAACATCCTGGTAGAGTCAGCTCCACAGGGCAGTGGTTCGCGTGAAAAGCTGCTCGAGTCAAACTTTACTTCTCCATCAATGAAATACAGGAGGGAGATAATGGGTGATTTACTACTATGTCAGTGGCTTAGCATTTTCTTGCCGTGGCTTTGACCCATTTCCCGGGTACAGGGTATAGTTAACGAGCCTTTGACCTTCTTTTCTACATTTTTAATTTTACCCTTCATTGACAGAGTACATATGTTGCAGAATCATACAACTAATAAGTATATTTTTTTCTGATGTGAAATCAGGTGTTTTGTGTTAATGTTGACATTGTCCGATAAATAATAAAGTTCATCTAAATAATTCAAACCAAATACTATCCATAATTATAATACTAAAAACATACTCTTTTCGAATTGCCAGGATATTTTTTTTTTTTTTTTTTTTTTTACAAAAGGCGTAGAAAACCCTGGATTGCTTGAAAGAAAATTCGGCTCTGTCTTTTTTAAAACGTATACGGCCTGGTAAACATGACGCCACTTGAAACTTTCTTACTTTACCAATCGATATATCTGTCAGATTCTGACACCTCAATAATGTCTCGTGTCATGCCCATAGTTGTCGATGAGGCAAAACATATTCAATTAAGCATGTTAAACTCTGAAGACGTTAATCTCTCCTCTAAAGGTGTCATTTCTTGTTTTGACAAGGGATTATCTTTATCAAACTATATTGACAGATCGTTCTAAAACCGAGAGCCGTTGAAATTAGCAAACATTATAGTAAAAATAAAGTCGTTTTCCTAAGCCCACATGGTTAAAAGACATTACACCAATTCTTTCAGATTATCTTTTTTCTTTTCCTTTTTTTTTCTAGACAAAAGCCGAAGAATATAACTGCTGAAAATATTAGGTAAGCACAACAAAAAAAACAGGATGCTCGTCAAAATAATCGTTCAATGACATTTACATAACTGCTCTTTTTTTAATCGTCTGGGAGATTTTTTTTTTTTTTTGTCTTCATCAACCTGGCTGATGCTAACCCTCAGGACAGTTATTCATTTCACTTTTCTCGGACTAACATTTTCCGTTGACATGAATTGAAAAAGATTATATGAGTCAACTGCTAGGAAAGTTGGTACACCCATGTTGTACTGGACAATTTTTCCTTCTAATATATCTTCCATGTTATAAGCTTGCTACTGTGTTAAGTGGAGCTTTGACTTAGCAGGGCCAGGGAGTGTAGTTCGTCCGAGCACTTTCCGTGGAAGTACCGATAGAACAGTGAAAGGCTTTCCACATAACCGCCTGTGGGAGAGAAGTTGAAGGGTGAAGAAGAATTCGTCACCCACAAGGAATCAATAATTTTCCCAAATTAGCCGAAATTTAATGTCAAATTTCAAGATTTCCAAATAATAGGCTTTAGAATATATAACTTCTATGTGCCATGTCTCTTAAGGACACTGGCCATCATGGCTCTCCCCAATTTTCTATCGTTTATAGATTTTAGCTATTTCATGTATTCTCATTAACATTCACTGCACTAACGAATTATTCCGAAACACATGCTTTTAACTTATTTGTTCCTCTTCTTCAATTGTACATTGGGCAAGCATGGCTCTCCCATCCTCTGTCCTTTTGGTGTTTCTAAAGCAACGTTTGACACACTTACCCTTCACTCAAACTAATTAAGATAGCTCACTATTTCTCTCAGTATCGTCAATGTCCTGCGAATAACAAGCTTTCCAAACCTGTTTTTCTTTATAATGTGACACGGAAATTTCAACTGCCGCGTTCTGATTTTAATTGTAAGTATCCATTTGGAAACCGGTTTCGAATTCGGTCTAATCCATTACATTCATTTACGTGCTAATACCCTTGGGAAAAGTATGTAATAATTTCTTCTCCCTCGGCCTATGGGTAAATGGCAGTACAGACTGGGTTCTATAGTCTTGGATGGCAACTGGTCTATCCGCAAGAAAATAGCAACCTGCGGGAAAAATCTGCCTCATCCAGTCATGTACCGAAAGATACATGATCGCCTAAATAATATTATCGCATGGCACGCAAATTGTTGATCCTTGTAATTCTTTCTTCTCAGAATGTTGATTGGGTGCGTGGTCTTCTCAGCATCATCTCTATCAACTGGGTCTCTTCATCATCAGCGAAGAAATTTTTAAGCATTCACTGCTATATAGGAAACAAGATATGACATAGCAGTTTTCAAACGGAATTTTCTATGTTTAGATACTTTGCTCGGTGTCTGGAAAGCGCCTTTTTATGTATTCTTTTCTTTCTCTCTTTCTTTTCTAAAGGGCATTTTTCTTATTTCTTAATACTTTTGCTCAGTTTCTAGTTGGCATCTTTCGTTAACATAACTTTGTTTCTCAGGTCATTTTCATAATTCTTAATGCTTCTCTTAGTTTCTGAAAGACATCTTTAGCTATTTCGGTCGTCTGTGTTTCTGCCTAACTATATTTACTACTGTTTATGCTGCATTGGTTCCTTTCGCAAAAATTGGTCCCTCATGAGACAAGCTTGCTATTAGGTTAGAACAAGCAATTTTGAAGATATATATTTACGTTTTCTATGCAGCCGATGTTTCATTATTTCTTATGTTTGCACTTTTTTACAGTTGATTTAAGCTTTTTTTTTTTTTCATGGCAATATAAATTACATGCTTTTAGAGTTTTATTCTTTCTTGTTTTTTTACTTACAGACATAACATGTTACAAAGATACAGGAATGACCTACAAGGGTCACTTCAATTTTACCAAACCAAGTATCCATGTCAGAATTGGAATTCTGAGACACCACACCATCATCAGTTCAATGTTGCAATTATACCCAGCTAGGTAAGTCAATTAAAAACATTTTTGAGTAATGTGCAGAATGTGAAAAGATAGATTTTCGGATAATCTGATTTTCATTAAAAAAAAAAAAAAAAAAAAAACATGTCGATTGGCATTGCTGCTGTGTTGTTGAATCTACTTATTAAATTTGTAAACGCATGCGCTTATCATAAAATGTCAACTCCAAAATTTACTGGTTGGTTTGAATATATTAATAAGTGATAAAGTCGAGATGCAAGGTCAGGACCAATAATATTGCCGATTCTCCTTTGGTTTTGATTTAACTCTTTTATTCACGTTTCTATCTTTGTCACGACTCTCCTTCCTGGTCGTATTTTTGTCTTTTTCCTGATCGCATATTCTGATGGAATTTCTCTTGTCTTTCTCTCTCTCTCTCTCTCTCGCCTCTTTCCCAAGAATCTATCTTCTTCTCTATCTCTCTCGGATCTTTTTTCACTTCTTTCTCAAGGATCTATCTATCTTCTCTCTCTCTCTCTCTCTCTCTCTCTCTCTCTCTCTCTCTCTCTCTGATACTTTTCACCTCTTTCTCAAGAATCTATCTTCTCCTCTCTCTCTCTCTCTCTCTCTCTCGGATCCTTTTTCACTTCTTTCTCAAGGATCTATCTTCTTCTCTCTTTCTTTCTTTCAAGAATTTTCCTCCTCACCCTTCTTATTCTTCTTCTCTCTCTTTCACTCATTCAAGAATTCATTTTTTTTTCTCCTGTCTTACTACTCTTTCTCTCATCATTTTTTTCATCTCTTCACCTTCTTTCTCACGGATCTATCTCCTCACTCACTCTCTCTTTCTGCTATCTCTTTCTCTCTCATCGTTTTGCTATTTCACCTTCTTTCTCGCGGATCTGTCGAGTGAGTAGCGAAACGGTTATCGTCATGGAAATTAAAACTCTGGGATCAAAGTTCACATTCCAGATTTGCCGCTTATGCTCTTTCGCTAAAATGCTCTTGGGAAAGACATGAATCTATCTCATCGCCCCTCAGCTATGGATTAAATAGCATGGAACACTGTGCCCTCTAGCTTTGGATAAAAATCAGTTTAAGAAAAGAAAATTCTGAATTTCAAATCATTGGAAAAGCAACGGGAAACCACTCTACTAACATTCCCCAAAGGTTTTGGCAGGAATCTGTGGGGAGTCATGATCGTCTACGTCCTGGAGGAACATTAAGAAAAAAACCTTCGTTTCGTTTTTTCTTTATCGTCCCCCTCTGTCTTGTCTTCGATTTTCTTGCATTTTTTTCTTTTTCAGTTTACCTCCATTTTCTTACATATCCTCTCAATTTGTAGCAACATAAAAAATAAAAACAAATAGGCGTTTCTCAGAGCACCAAAAAAAAGATGCCCTGTTTCAAAAATCAAATCTTTTACGCCCATTTCGTTATTGCCTGAACTGATTCCAACCGGCGCAGCTTTCTCCTAATTGTCGAAGCGTTCCAGTATTAGACTAAATTGGGCACTCAACGAAACCCCATGCCCCTTTTTTCACCCCTATCTCAAATCCCTATCCCTATGTCTTCGTCCTCTTAGAACAAGCCAACCCCTGACTATTCCACCTCCTTCCCTGTCGTTCGCCCACCGACTCCTTGCTCTTCGAGTTATTTGCACTAATTGACATTTCACTGCCATGATATTAAAGATGAACGTGTATGATTGGATGGACACGTGGGAAGGATTGCCGAGTAAGAATGTGGAAAGACCTGTCCTGGGGACAATCGCAATTTTCCTCTGACATTAGCCCTGCTCGTTTTTGCAACGTGGTTTTATATATATATATATATATATATATATATATATATATATATATATGCATGATTTCAGTTAAACGGACATTAGTTAGAATAAAATCTACTTAATTTCGGACAGTTGCGTAAGAACAATTATTACATTTTTCTATCGGATCTTTTGGTTCTGTTAATCAGTTTAAAACGAACGACTGCTTATAGGATCATAATTTCTGTTGAGTATGAATCTACTCTATATAATATAGGCTGCTGGTAGCAACATTCTGACAAAATACTAACATAAGCTACTATGTGATGTTAATACAATTCTCAACCGGAAATAAATTTCCATATATATACAATATATATATATATATATATATATATATTATAAATTAACTGATTTAAAATATGGTTTCTTCACTACACAGGAATTACCATGTTTCAAAAACCGAAGCTAATAACTTTAATTATATAATTAAATTAAAAGCATTAGTTCTGATTCATCTTCAAGCAATTTTGGAATAACTTTTTTTAAATTTAATGAGTTTTAAAGGCGTTTTAAAAGTGGACAGTAAGGTCAACACCGGATGGCGACAGTCTGTTTCATGTTTAAACGTAATCTTCAGCCGAGGTTTCATGCCTGAAGATTGCGTCCAAATATGAAACGATATTGGCACCAGTGTCATTTTCATATTTTCCTATCTATATACCCTTAGTCTCTGATATTACCACTGTTTCCCCATAAATATAGCTTGCCTCAACCCCCTCTCTCTCTATCTATCTATATATATATATATATATATATATATAAATTTAGTTGGATTGATGTGAGTTGTCACAAACCCCATCAATCTAATAAATATATTAGCTCAATCTCTGATATTGAGCGCTTTCTATATAAAATACCATGTATATAATATATATATATATATATATATATATATATTATTACATTCACTTACGTGCTAATAAATTTGGGTAAGCAATGAATCCCTTTTCTTCTCCTCCCAGCTATGGGTAAATGGCAAGACAGACTGGTTTCTATAGCCTTGGATGGCAACTGGTCTAGGAGAAGGACAACTCAGAATTCAAAACCTGCGGGGTCGTTTGGGACCTTGTGGTATGTAGTGAACCAGGTCTCTGGATTCGGCCCCTTCAAAAAGTGTGGTTCTGGCAAAGCTGTACTATAATCAAATCATGTGTGTTGGCTTTGCATAGTTGAATATGCCACCACCACCCCACATTGACTTTTATAAAATTAATTGATAAAATTGATATCCACGATCTGAAGTCAGTCAGTTAAGTTCCATATATGATACACGCTTGCTGATGATATCTTGTTGGATTCATGAGAAACTAGACAGGAGCTGTCTATATTTCTGACATGAGGTATTATATACACTATTTACATTATTCGAACTAATGTCCTCATTTTTGTCGCCATATTTATTACAACGTTTCGGCCGTTGTACGCTCCGGCCTTATTCTGCCCTAACAGGGTATTGAACTCACACTCTTTGGGTCCTGTCACTGGATCTAACTAACGTCTTTATCCACTGTGCCACTGTGTGTGAGTTCAATACCCGGTATGGAGAACTTTCAGAGGGGAATTAACAAGAGATAACTGATAACTGACATCCATTAAAAACATGGCACGTGGAACTGGAAACAGTCTGCCCCAGTGAGCGAAATAAAGGGTTCAGTTCGACATTCCAACCACCTGAAGAAGGCCGGAGCGTACAACAGCCGAAACGTTGTAATATGGCGATAAAAGATGGGACAAGAACCGAATAATGTAAATAATTGTACTAGGCAGGAGATTTTATCGTAGTAGGTTTGCCAACCAAAGGCTATAGGGTGTCCTGCTATTTAACCCATAGCTGGATTTATACCTTTCCCAAGATATTTGCGCGTAAGTGAATGTAACAAACCCGATTGGAATTCGAACTCGACTCTGTTTCTCATTCCAAACCGATTAAACCATTAACACCTCCACACTACCGAGTGGTCTAAAGTGCTTAATCTATATTAATATAAAAAAAATGATTGTTTCTGGTTGCAGAAATAATCATTCGTTGTTACTATTATTATTCTTACGACGTTTTTGTCAAAGAGTGAGTTTGGTGAATGGTAATTATTCCATGTTCCAGCGAACTGATGCCGTCACACAGACGAGAACTCGTTTTGCCATTGTCTTATAAGATCGAGGCAAACCCTAATTGAATTTTTTTATCTAGTACAACTTAACAACAAGCCATTTCGAACACATTCCATCTCCGACTCTTTATTCACGCACTCGTATGCATAAATAGACAAATAGGAGTATACACGTTCATACACTTGTGTATATCAGGATCCTGCATCATGTTTTAATGCTTATTCTTATATATGAGCATACGTGTGTGACTTGGTGGGTGGGGTCATCGGTGGTGACAGCGATAATGGTGGTTTATTGAACAAATGTCCTCCGACCGGGACTAGGAATTAGGGTGGTTTGTCCTCTGGCCGCCACAGCATCATCCCGGTGCCATGATTATAGAATTGATCCATTATATGGCACGGGTTTGGTGAGCTGTCGGAAGAAGGAGAGGACGTTGCCGTCGTCAGTCAGTCGCTGGGGTGGAAGAAGAGGGGGAATGCAAGGTAATGCGAGGGTTATAAGGTTGTCCGGAGAACACTGGTTGGGTGGACAAAGCAAGGCAAAGTTGGGTAAAGCAGTGGTTGGTCAAAGAAAAGAAAATGAGGGTCTCCTGCTAACCACTACTTTGTTAGCTCCCTACCGCATCATCTCTTATCTGGCTACCCCCTCTCTTCTGGGGTCATTATTCAAGTAATTATTCTATCTTTCATTTCACTGTCATCTTGGCGAATGATTGATTTTGTAAAATTGCAACCCATATGCTAAATTGAATATAGAATAAACCTGCTTTAATACCTGCATATTGGAACACTGGGAGTTCTTTTTTCCTTCCTGAAATGTGAAAGAGAAAGAGAGGAAAAGAAGTTAGACGGTGTTGTCGATTGAGTGGGTGGGTGAGGGGTTAAGGAGAGTCATCTCTGACCTGGTACCAAGCCTGGTTTGAACGGACCCCGCGCCACTTCCACAATTATTTCTCCTCAAACAACCATTTCCCACAATTTTTTTGTGACTCTTTTATATCTGTTTTTACTGTGGCTTATAAAGAGAGAAAAGTGAGAGACTTGGAAAAGAAAGAGAGCCTATAGACGGAGATAGTAGTCTTCACGCTTCGTCCGTCCATCCATCCATCCAGCCTTTCATTTGTCTTTTCTTTTTTTCCAAAAGGATATTCTGTCATAAAATGCCATCTGGAATATTTCAATGGTTGCCTGCAAGTGACAACGATAACCAGTCTGGCTAAGTGGTCGATCATTACTTTTTAGCCAGCGTAATGCTATTTACTTTGCAATAATATCTAATGAATGGCATGACTGGTTGCAGTCAGGCATTGGATTCAGGAAAAATCGAAGGAAATCCAAGGAGAGTAAAGTTGAAAGGTTGAAGCGGGCCCTCTTCTTTTTCTAGATGGCACGTACCAAACTCCTCTGCTTCTTTGTATTTCTGTTACTTTTTTATTTTATAACCCCAACAATGAGATTATTTTAAAAAAGGAGAAGTTTCGCGAACTATATCCACGGGACTTGTTCGATTTTCTAATTGTAGTGTCTCTTTTGTTTACTAACCATCTTAACAGTTTTAGTTTCCAAGAATTGTTTTATTCAAGGCTGTAGTAAAGACAAATGTGGGGAGGGGGTGCATATTTTTATTTTTAAGAATTTACCCTTAAGAATTTTCATCGGGGTTTTATGAAAGTTATATTTCTCTTTGCTTTGATAGTTCTTCTTTTCTTTTTATTTTGTTAAAACCTTTGTAAAAAAAAAAAAAAAATACTACAATTGGTAAAATGTCGGGGGGCAGTAAGGGGCCGCGGCTTATAAACCCTGTTATTTCGACCGTGTTGTAACTCCATAAGATGTTCCTGATTTATACAGAAATTATTTTCTGAGAAATGTCCCTCTTAAGTGATACGTCGAAATTCTAATTGTGAACGGATCAGCGGAGGTAATGGTTAACGAGGTTGATGTGGGTGGCCCATCATAGGGAGTTTTATCTTCATTTGTTATCCATACAAACCTTAATTAAATAACTCCAAGGTTTGATGACGTAAATGAATCAACCAATTAAAATTTCTGTTGCCGTTTTTATTTTTCTTACGAATGGTTGATCCCTATTTAATAAATACGCGTTAACTATTTCTCTATGAAATTAAGTTTGCTGTAGTTATGGTCCTATTTAGGCTAAAAGCAGTGGCAACTAATATTGACACATGTAAATGACGGATGTTTTTATATAACTAAGTAACAGAGAGAAAATACAATAGTCTGCATATAAAAGACATTTAAATTTTAGGAATTATGTAGTTGATATGTGTATGTGAAAAAGGTCAGTCACCCGAGAAAAAATATCATCATGCCCGGAGCAAGGCCCGTGGTGGTGCTGTCACCGCATGCCAGAAGGAGAAAAGAAAAGAAAACAAGAAGTGTCCTGTTTTTATAGCTGTTGAATACAGCCACCTAACGGCAACTTATGAAGTCAAGTGGAGGTAATCCACAAGTTAATTATTTTTTTTTATATAAAATATTTGTATCCATAAGCTTAAAACAATGGGTTGAGTTTTAGTTTTCACTCCCCAAGTCAACATAAGGAGTGACGTTACTATTTTAAACTACAAACCAAATAATTTTCTATATTAGGATGATAATAATTTTTATTGTGTACCAAATACGAGTGCCGACAAGAATAAATTAATTAATTCATTCAGTTTTCCTCCTGGTACAGTTTTTTTTGCTAAGAAATATATATATATATAATTTTAATAAATTATAAATATAATTTTTAATAAGAAATATATATAATTACAAAAAATACTGTGTTATTGACAGTCATCATCATGGCTTGGCTTCGCAAAATGAAGATCAAGAGGGAGTCTGTACGCGTTTGATAAGTCCAGTGCGGAACAAGCAGGTATTTTCAAAGAAGACAGCATCGTTGGTGTAATGGTTCTCAGATAGGGTTGATGGCAATGGTTGATGTGACAGGCACCAAGGAAGTTTTTAGGCAATATTTAAATCGCTTCTTTGGTGCCTCTCTGCTGTGATAGCCAATGGAGAGCTCGCTGTACAATAAAATTTTAGGCAGGCGTAGATTATCTATCCTCAAAACATGTCCAGCCAGTTATTGAGAGTAAAAAAGGGAAATTATACACACAAAATAAAATAAATTCAATGTGATTTATGGCATTGCTTTCCTCTTATAATATTGACTATATCTGCTTTTATGGTAATCGTCTTTATTCTAAGACTGTTAGTTAAATGGGAATTACTCAACCTATTTCTTTCAGCAGTTTTGATGTTTTTCATGCAAGAAAAGAATTGTTCCCAGCAGTATGTAGTACCCAACATGTATAACAGTTTTGTAGATAAGCTAAATAATTTTTATTTAACTCTGGCTTTTACCCGACCCACCAGCCGGTGTATCTCGGCAAAGGCTTTTTCCTTCTTCCCCTTTTAGTGCAATAGGGAAGTGAAACCTACTAGCACAATCTGAGAATAATTTTCTCTACATACGTTGCTAAAGTAAATGAAAATATACCTAAAGATTTTAGGGTGAGATGGGCCACAGGAAATTATTAAGTGAGCCGCAGTGCAGCCTGCGGGTCGCGGGTTAGACATCCCTGTACAAGGTCTGAATTGGTTGATCTAATTTTTAGACCAACCAGTTCAGACCTTCACAGCTAGAACCTGCCATGCCATATTCAAGGTGGCCCCATTCCCTTCATGTTACTCTGGTAAGTTATACTCGGACAGTCCCCTCTCCAGAATTATTACAGTGAAACTAACTCCACGTTATTTTGATGGCTCGTGTCATACTAAAATTAAAACAAATAATTATTTTTATTACCGATCGTAGATTTTTAAAATAATTTCGCCCAAGTAAGGCAATAAAGCCACTAAGACGCGAGGGTTACTGAGTAGGAGAGAATATCAGAAAAAAAACCCCACAATAGTGGGTTTTTTTCTTATATTCTCTCATACTCAGAGAGAGACCAAAAGAACAGGAATTAAGAAGACTGAAGATAACAATTGACATTGCATTTAAATTTTTGAAGATCAAAGTTGACTGGAAAGCAAGAAGCCAGAAGATATTTCCACAAGTATTGAGAGAGAAGAAACTATTAGCATAGAACTTACGGTTACATCTATCGATTTCAACTGTAAAATGATGCGACCTTATCGCCAATCTAGTACTGTGTTTAAATTCATAAAGTCTAAGTGTCATATCGGAAAATCCATCCGAACATTTAGCATTCTCAAGACGAAATGCCAGATCCGGGCCAATGAAATTGCAGATTCTTTTTCTAAATACATAGTAAACGCACCAGACCAGATGTGGCAGCATTATTTAAAGCATGGACGAATGGGAGACTTATAAATATGTAAGATAGATTCTAACGGAAAAATGTCTAGCAGGGCACAATGAACTTGCTTCCTAGCAGTTGATTCAATATAATCTTTATACTTCATGTAGGGGGAAAATATTAACCCGAGAAGGTGCCATGAGTCACTCACCTTGAGGTTAGCATCAGCTATGATGGGAAGCAGAAAAGGTTCTCTCAGATGATTAAAAGAGGACTGTTTCGTTTTGAAACTTATTCCTTACCTCAGTTAACAGCAGATTGTGGGTAATTTTTGAGATCAGGTGCCAATCTGATCATATCGAACCGTTCAGTAATAAATGTTATCACAATTTAACATTCGGTATTTCAGACTCGTCATTTTTTTTTTTTTTTTTTTAAGCATATCACCCCAAACAAGGCGAGAGTGCGACTAGCACGCGAGGGGTTACAGAAATTGAGAGCGGGAGTAAATAGTTTGTTTGAGAAAAGGATATAGAGAATGACGAGGATCAGGATCAAGACATCAGAAGATGTCGATTGACATTACATTTGAATATTTGAAGGTTATAGTTATCAGGGAAGTATGAGGAAGGGAGTTCCACTGGCGGGAAGTGCGAGAGTAGAAAAGGCGGTTACTTTTAATTGTTTCGGAAGTGAAATTGTGGGACCGAGATGCCAACTTAATGGAACGCCTAAATTCATACAGTTTGGGAACCAAAGAAAGTAGTTCTACTTGTAGAAAAGACATTAGGGGCCGGAGAATTGTGTTTGTAATGCTATTGGTAAGCATTCGTCTCCATTGTTAATGTAGGGATCTACTTTTTTTTCTTTTTTTTTAACTCACTTTTTGTGTGGTCGGATGATTTGAAATGAAAACTTGCCTCTATTGTTCGACCTCCTTTTATATCTGCCATTTGCGTCCGAATAACGTTCTGACTGATCTCAACCATGAAAAGATCAAGTTGTGGGTATGTGTTTTCTTTGTACTAGTACCCCGAGGATATAAAATCGGTCGTTTTTTTTTTTTTTTTTTAATCGTTTCACCCCAGGCAAGGCGGGAAGCCACTAGCACGAAGGGGTTACAGAAAGTTGGAGCGAAAGGATGGAGTGATAGAGGAAAGGATGAAGAGAAGGATAGGGGATAGATCAAGGCATCTGGAGACGTCGATTGACATTACATTTGATAGTTGGATATTATAGCTATCAGGGGGGACAGGAGAAGGAGTTCCACAGGCAAGAGGTGGGAGACAGTAAGCTATTGGAGTAAAAGAGACGGCTACATTTAGCAGTTTCGATAGTGAAAGGGGTGAGAACAAAACCTATTTATTACAAAAATCACTTTTTTTCATTTTTAATTACGGTTTATACTCGTGAATAAGCTGACTTCATGTACAATTCGACCCATTAATTTTTTTTTTTTTTTTTTGTGAAAACCTGATTTTTTTTCATATAGCTTATTTCTAACGCGACCCCAGCAATACTAGTGGGCCTACCGTAGTGAAATATTGCAGTACTGGGCATCATCCTGGACATATTTTATTCCAAATAAATGGTCTACATTTTTTTTTTTTTTTTTTTTTTGTACAAAACTACCCCCAAAATGATGAGAAAAAACTACTTACCGTAAAATATCCGATACAAAGATTGAGATACCGTACTTTTGTTTTCATGCCAGTGTTGTGCAACCAATTGATGTCTGCCTAAACAAACCTTTTAAGGATGCTTTGAGGGATCTATACTTTTATGACCAGTCAAAGGTACCGTGAGAATTTCGGCTTACCTGGTAGATTATGGTCACTGAAAATGCATGAAATTTAACCATTCCAGAAAAAAAGTACCTGTGTTTATTTCAACCACTCACTAAAAATGTGTAATTCTTAATCTCTTCAAAATAATTACCTGCGTATAGTACGACCCACTTTCTTGTAGAAAAAAAAATGATCATAAAAATTCGCACTATTCCGGATATATAATCATCGACATACAGTCTGTTTCGCTGTGTCACAGCTCCTCAGTGTGTCTAGGCGTCCGATTGCTTCAAGCCTGGATTGAAACCCGACTGATTTGACATCAGAGAAATAATTGCTGACGAAGCTCTGTAGCCTATATCAGAGAAAAAAATCTGAAATTATCTTCCACTGTCAACACTTCATGGGACAGCGATCATGGTTAGATTCATTGTCTCCCAAATCTAATAGACCTTGGAAAATGCATCATTGCCCCCCCCCCAGTGGGAAAATAACTGATAATATATAAAGAGAGTGAGAGAGAGACGACAGAAGAATCGATCTCAAACACACAAACATACACACACATCTCAAACACACACACACGCACACTCGTACACACACATATCGGCCTGTGCATTTGAGAAATCCTAGTAAAAATGCACAGACCGTTAGATATAAATAAATTTTAAAAAAAGGCGTGTCTTGTTCAAATACTAAGTATCCACTATAATTTTGAAGTAATAATAGTGACAGTGAAATAAATTCATTAAATCGTTATATATATATATATATATATATATATATATATATGAGAGAGAGAGTTGACACTGAGGTCAACACCGAGTAGTAAAAGGACGCAATATTCAGGCCGTGGCTTGAAGATTGCTTTTAAACATAAACAGAATTTTCGCCGCTCGTTATTGGCCTCAGTGTCCACTTTTATATTCACATACACACTATCTTTCTGCTATTGAGCACTTTTATGCGTACATATAGCATACCACAAAACAATATTTTTATCATGTATATATAAGGAAATGGATTAAATCCGACATATTTTAAAATTATTTTGTTTAAACGTTATTCGAGAAATCTTGTCAGGATGATTTTTGTTTGACCGTAGGTCCTATATGGCTGAGCGTTTAGGCACGTCAGATCCAATAACGGTTCCCCTTAGGGAATGCAGGTTCGTATCCTGCCGGAGGACGCTTATTTTTCTAAGATTTCTAGAATATTCAGGCCGGTAGATGTAGTTGGATGAAAAAAATATGTTTAATTAAAAAATTAAATTTTTACTCGAATATGAATATCCATCAAAGATAACGTTTAAACAAAATAAATTATATTTCTTGCTTAAACGTAATTTTGAGGGGATACGCGTGTTTGAGTAGATGTCGTTTGTTGTAGAGTTTCCATTTTTTTTAGCCAGTGAATTATTTTCCTTAAACGTAGAAATAAATGTAGGTGTAGCGTTAATTTAAAAAAAAAATAAGTAAATAAAGGGCGTCTCCTCACACACGTGTATCTATTAAATAACGTTTAGAGTAATACTCTCGAATTAAAAATTAAAATCCGTGAATTTACACACACACACACACACACATAATTTTGTATGTGTGTCTGTAACTAGAGTGTTCAATATCGAAGATAACGCCTTTTACACACTATGGACAGAGGAATCAACACTCCGACCAGATCTGATGATCGCATTGAGGCGTGAAATGTGCAGTGTTGATGCTCTTGCCCACACTGTCATGCATACATCTCATATATATATGTGTGTGTGTGTGTGTGTGTGTATAATAATGTGTATGGTCCTTTTTATACGTGATAACGCATATTTGCGCGTCGCGTTCAGGAATGTGTCGTATTTATGCGTCTCAAACCCCAAACTAAAAATACATTAACCTAAACAGACACAAAACCTATCTGTTCTGTCTTCAATGGACAACGATAAGCTATTTATCTTACCCATACGTTTTGTTGTTATTGTTGTTGCTTCTACGTTTGGACTTTTATTCTTGCCCACCTTTTTTCTCTTGTACTCTCTCTCTTTCTCTTTTACTCTCTCTCTTTCTCTATTTCTCTTTTACTCTCTCTCTTTCTCTCTTTCTCTCTCTCTCTCTCGCTCTTTCTCTTTCTCTCTCTTTCTCTCGCTCTTTCTCTCTCTTTCTCTCGCTCTTTCTCTCTCTTTCTCTCGCTCTTTCTCTTTCTCTCGCTCTTTTCTCTCCTTTTCCTCTTTCTCTTTCTCTCGCTCTTTCTCTTTCTCTCGCTCTTTCTCTTTCTCTCGCTCTTTTTCTCGCTCTTTTCTTTCTCTCGCTCTTTCTCTCGCTCTTTCTCTTTCTCTCTCTTTCTCTCGCTCTTTCTCTTTCTCTCTCTTTCTCTCGCTCTTTCTCTTTCTCTCTCTTTCTCTCGCTCTTTCTCTTTCTCTCTCTTTCTCTCGCTCTTTCTCTTTCTCTCTCTCGCTCTTTCTCTTTCTCTCTCTTTCTCTCGCTCTCTCTCTCTCTCTCTCTCGCTCTTTCTCTTTCTCTCTCTTTCTCTCGCTCTTTCTCTTTCTCTCTATTCGTCCTCCATTCGTCCGTTCTTTCCTGCTCAAACAATCTGATATCATTCATTTCACCTGATATCTTCTGTGCGACATTATTGTCTACCCCCACCCCGCCCCGCCTTCCATACATCGACGTCAACGGCTGAAATGCTAGAATCATATGAGTGAGGCGATCCTTCTAAAGACGGTTGATCGTCAAATGGAAGTGATAGTGGGTGGTGTGAGAGGAAGTTTTATTTTTTTATTTTTTATTTATTTATTTTTTTTTTTTTTGAAGCTGGACCGGGCGTCACACAGCGATCTAATTTATGATGATGATCAGGTGTACTTTCAGAATTGAAAGAAAACTCCCTTAAAAAAAATAAAAAGAAAAATGGGGGCGAGGAAGATAATGACAAAATAAAAATAAGTAGTCCTGCTCTTCACAACCTCCACCCCACACCAACGTTAAAACCGTTCTCCTAGAAACCACTCACAAAAAATTCATTTGTCTGACCAATGATCTATTGTTTTCATCTGCCATAACTCTTCTCCACTGCCCACGGAAAAATAAATAAGAATACATATTTTTGTCTTGGCTGCGACGATGGGACAGTCGAGTCATTTATAAAAGCAGAATTTTGTCAATGATAAGAGAAACCTCCTTTCTGTGATATGACTCATTTAGATGTTTATGAACCCTAACCCAAACAACTCTATATATTCTTCCCCTCCCTCAACCTCTTATTCCTGGATATCATTACCAAGTTGTTTTTCCTAATCCCCGCACCGAATCTCACACCTCATTGACGACCTCATCGTCTTCACATGAACTTCCCCATAGGTTTTGGTTATTTTCGAAACGTTTGGCACATTACCACACAAATGGAGTACATCATGCGTCTCGGTATTTAAAGGACATAAACATCCTTTACAGTGCTAAACTTCTATGTAATATGTAATCACCGACATAGTGTCAACACAACAGAAGGATGCTGAGAATATCATGAACTGAACATGTGAGCGATGACGACGTTTTGGAGAAAAGAGAAACAAAAAGAACACTTGTACTTTATAATTTCTAGGGTACATAATGAGGAAAACAGTCTTAGAAAATTTGACACTCACATGAGATAAGCAAGAAAAGTGAATAACCTACTTAAGAGCTTGTGTAAATGATTGGCAAGGATTACGAGAGATAACAAAAAGACACATATTGCTTAGTATTTATCAATCCACCCACGAGGATAGAATGCGGCACAAGGCCGGTTTAATGTGGGTATCCCTGGAGCCCGTAGGCTCAATAAAACATATAGCCATTTTGAACCCGCCTTGACGGGTTCAGGCCCTCATCTACACTCCCCTGAACGAAACCTTTCCCTTCGGCAAGCTTCGTCCGGGTTCCTCTCTGTTAATGCAGAGAGTTCGATGACGCGACTCGGAAGCTCAATAAAGGCAGCGTACTACACTTTTGATTGCTAAGAGCTGGTAGGAAGTGCGGACTGTGATCGCCCACGTCCTGGAGGTATATGCCACATAGAAAAATATGAATTGGCAAAACACGGTATAGAAGAGATAGTAAAAAGACAAAAATTATTAAGCTTCATAAAGGACGGGAAATTGAGGAGAGCTATGATCGCCCACGTCCTGAAGGGGCACGACACATAGAAGAATAAGAATGAACTTGAGTAAATGGTTGGTAGAACAGGGATTAGGAGAGATAGCAAAAAGACAAACATTGCTAAGAGATGGAAAGGAAGTTGTGGAGGACATTGATTGCCCATATCTTGAAGGGACACGACACATAGAAGAATAATGTGTACGTATACATTTTGCAAGAAATCTTCCATATTAACTTTTAATACAGTTGTGTGTCTGTAAACTTACAAAAGAGTTACAAAGGAAAAACATTGAGGAGAGCTATGATCGCATATATCCTGAAAGAACAGGTCACATAGAAAAAAGTTTGACACCGGTTAGGATGTGAACTTGTCGGATTGAAGAGTTTTAACGTCTATAATATTTTTGTCTATCTGTCTGGTAAGGATGCGTAGTCGGACCTTTATCTCAACACGAAACTTATGATAGTCACCCCACGAAGAAGATCGCTGTATCTCCCAAATTAGTGCGATAGCACGAAAAAAAACCCCTTTTTTCTATTTGAAGGAGAGCATTTCTTAAAAAAAAAAACAACAAAAAAAACCCGCACAATGAAGGCAAAATACAATCTTAATTCCAATAACCGCTTTTCTCCCGAAAATGGGAGCAGAGGTCTTATTCATAAGGTCAGAGTTTGACCCCGGCTGGTATAAATCTCTCTCTTCTTCACCAACCCCACCCTAACACAACCAGTTGTTTTTGATATCCTGAACGGCCTTACACCTGGCGGCGAAAACTGATACCGTTGCAGTGTCAGCCCTCCCCCCACTGTCCTACTGGTGATTCATTCTTTCCCGGCCTCAATACAACTTCATTCTTCTATCTATCATTTAAATGCGCCTCGTGGATGATAACACTTATACAATTAAAACCTTTCTTCTTTACTACTATTCCCCTACAACCACTTTCCCTGCTATCGTTACGGATTTAGTCATTTTTGCTAGTAGGTTTGAGAAATACGCACACGACCACGAGTGTGCCAACGTAGAAACACGAACCTCACTTGCCCAGGACTCTCACGCCTGCGGTTTTGGAATAAGCAGTGTGGTTGTACTTTTTTTTTTTTTTTTTTTTTTTTTAATCTAATAAACGGCTGGTAAGTGTTTTGACGATCGACAGAAAACGTGACACCGAAATCCGAAGTATATTTCAGTGGAAAGATGCTTTTCAAACATTAAATAAAGCATTAAGAAACGTTGGAGTAATGAATAGCGGCTCGGATTGAGAAATCGAATCCATTACATTCACTTACGTGGTAATACTCTTGGGAAAGGTATCCTCTTCTTTTTACCCCCACCTATGGTTAAATAGCAGGACAGACCGGGTTCTATAGCCTTGGATGGCAACTGGTCTACCGCAAAAAGAAATGGCAACTACTGCAGGAAAAAATCTACCTCGTCAGTCATGTATCGAAAGATACATGATTGTCTAAGCGTGTATCACGCATGACACATGTATCTCTATAACATGTTATAGACAATATTCTAACATAAAGATTTTGTTAATTTAAGTCCCAATTTCTAAAAAATCGTAATAAGCAAAAGGGAAACAAAAAAAGGACACATATACTTAGAATCAGAAAGAGTTGAATTTTTTGTGACATGTTATGAGGAAAGAATGTCTGGAAAATTTTAAATCCGTAGTACATATTCAAGGCAAGAAAGACGAAATGAAGGGACGAGAAAGCTACCTAAAGAGTTTGTGTAAATGAATGGCCGAACAAAGCGTGAGAAACAGTGATAAAATTTATATAGTGATTCATTGTTTTTTGTTTTGTTTTTACGGCTTATCCACTTTTTGCAGGTTATTTAAAGCCAGAAAATATTTTTAGCGTGTAAAAATATTTTTGAGATAAGAATGATTTAGTGATGCAAATCTGGAGTGGGGGAGAAGAGATGGATTGATACCTTCCCCAAATTTATTTAGAATCTGTGGAGAGCCATCAGCACAGCACATAAAAGAAAAAGCGGCGGGAAAAAAAATCTAAGGAGTGGATAGAGTTAGTCTATAATTTTATAGAAAAGGGTTGAAAGTTTTCTGGGACACCAGGAACCGCTTCTCGCCACTGTCAAACGGATAAAAATGGCGTGGTTTGGACACATTACAAGGCAGGACAGCCTGTGCAAGACCATCATGCAAGACACCGTTGAAGGTGGACGTAGGAGAGGACGTCAACGCAAAAACTGGTTGGACAATGTCAAACAATGGACAGGTATGACTTTATCAGAATTGCTGATGGCTACCGTTAAAAGACCGTTGTGGAAAAGAGTTTCGAATCCGTCCTAAGATTACAAAAGTCAAGAGGATGATGATTATGATGATGATAATTTTATTTGAATGACTGGATGGGAAGTGGAGTTAAAACAATCTTTTACAGGAGTAAAGGTTTACTCCTTGTTTCCTGGTTAGAATTGGGTTTCTAATCCTAAAGTTTCTAAAGTCGTTTAATTCTCTTTCACTCCTAGAAGCCCCTTGCGGCTTAGTGGCATTATCGCCTTGCTTGCAGTGAACTGATTAAAAATATAGTAAAATCTTTACTGCAAATAAATTTAAACTTTACAAAACATCTTTCTAATGACTTTCTTTTCTTCATTAATTGTCGTGCGTTGTTGTCTCAAAGTTTCACAAGAGTCAAGCACTTTTTTCAACCATATCTTTTATAGTAAAGGGTGTTTCAAAAATCAAG